>MU001675.1:701370-756613 GCA_010093515.1 Lineolata rhizophorae | reverse complement strand
TTTTTTCCTTGCGCACGTTGCTGTCTTTTTACTTTTTGAAGGCGCTCGGAGCGAAAATGCGGCCTAGTTATCACTGCTTTGGCCCCTGGAAGTATTTCTTTCTTCCCAACATAATTGCTGTGATACAAGTACAATGGAGTTTTGGGGGAAGCGATGGAGCTCATAAAACATTCACTGCATGTTTCCAGAACGCGAAATCGGATATACCAGCGTGCGCCAATAATCCCAACTCACACCCTTGAAATGTTTATCCCATGTTAAGCTTGTGTGGCGCTCGAAGTATGAGCCGGCTGATACCAAACTGGCCGGGCAGGCCAGACATAGACTGCGGTCCCTAGCCACCGGAGACAGCCCTTGTAATAGTTCCTGGGTCACAAGCCTCCGCTTATATTTAACTTGTGGAGCCTTTACGACATAGTAGCCGACTATATGTAATTGGAGGACGACGAGATGCCTACAAAATTACGTCAAAGCATAAATAAGAATTTCATTTCACCAAGCCACCTGCTGGGCTACATTGATGTAGATCAAAATGCGAATAGCAATTAGAGACATGAAAAGCTGATTGTGGTAGCATCATTTATGGACATAAGCCGACGCTCGAGCGTAGTTCGCAGATGGATGCCGTAGACCCTTGATCTGCTCCATTAGTAGTGAGCTTAGCAATCAAGCACCGTACAGTCAACTAGAGCAGTATAGCTTAGTGTAAAGAATCACCGAAGTGTTGACACGTCAAAATGGCATGGACAGGATATAATACCATTTTTACTGGCCGCATGCGCCTTGCTAACTGTCCCGTCCCATCAAAAGCCTGCCACGTGCATGATTGTTTCTAATCATACAGAATACTACCTACAGCCGAGTGGTGAAACAAAGACCCTTAGTTTCTTGGGCTCCTAATGCCCACACCATACTGATATGTCCAAACCATAACTCCGAATTCACCTACAACGCTTCTCCACAATGTTTGGTCCATGCTCTTCATACTCTTTCCTACTCACCCACATTTGATGAAAGCTGCCCAAGCTCGCTAGAATGCTGCCTCCCAACCAGCTCGCAAACTTGCGCTCGATGGTCGAACCCGGCGCCTGCAAGCGGACTCGAGGCCCCGTATACATTTGGGTGAGCTCGGCGTTGAGGCGGTCCGTCAGACCATAGAGCAGCGAGGAGCCGCCGACTACAACGACGTTGGTGAGCAGCTGTGTACGCACATCGGCGTCGGTCGTCTGTAGGGAAGCATTAATGAGTTGCGGGAGGGTTTGGTCGGGGCGCGGAGGCGGTTGATCAGGTGCCTGTAAAGGCATTGTTAGCGACATAGAGTGCGAGAACAAAAAGTGCATGGTTATCTAGCATACCGTCACCGCCGCCTTGTGATCGAACAGGCCCTCAGCCGCCTTGAACCGTTCAGCGGTGAATACCTGGTTCCACCCGTCCGGCATTTCGAATGGGCGGCCTTGCAGTCCCTTTGCGATTTCCTCGTTGGATGCGCCCTGTGGACCGCCCATGAACCGGCCTGGTCCGTGCCACACCTGCACCACAGACTCCTTGAACTCAGTTAACACGCGTTCTTCTTCAAACCGGCGGAATGAAGCCGACGGCTCGAATCCAAACTCGTGGTAAATAGCCTGGGCTGGCGTACCAGCGTCAACGGCAGTTTTAGATTTGACGATGTAGTGAGGAGTAAGCGGCACGGGGGGTTGTGACTGAGCAAATAGGAGGCGGATTTGGTCGGAGACGAAATTGCCGGCGAGAGGGGAGCGCATTATGCCTTGCCACAGCGATTATAGTTAGCAGCGCGTTTTTGGCCAACTACTGAGGCTAGGATTTTACAGAGGCGAGAACTGGGCTAGCACGTACCCTTCTTGAGCATCTGGCCGTCATAGACAGGCGTAACCGATGTCGTCGAAGCTCCTAGGTCAACGACAAGCGCTGTTGACTTCCCTGCTGAGAATCTGCCCGCAACAAAACCCTTAAATCAGCAAGACCGCGTCTCACTCTAGCCTCGTCGCAGTAAACAGGGCATCCACAAACCACCTACGCCGCCAGAGTCCCTTGCCGGCCCAACCAGAATGCCGGCGTACCCCACTCTTCAATCGCGATCTCAATGGCTTTCTCCCTCGCCTTGGGCGAATTCCAACCAGGTTCCGTCATCATCAGCGGCGAATCCGCTAGAGGCTTTTCCGCCGTATCCTCTGCCTCGTCCATGTCCACATCCGGATCGCCCTCGCCATTCTTTTCACCATCCCTAATAGCGCGCGCGGAGCCCGTCGAGCCCGTCAGCCTGCTCGTGATGGCATATTCCCATAGCTTGGCGGTGGTGTCGGCGTCTTCCACGATGCCTTCATTATTTAACGGGTTGCGAATCTCTAAGCCTTTTTTCGGGTTGTGAATCGCATTCTCGCCAAAGAGCAGCTCGGGACCGGCGCTATCGGATGGCTCGTACACGCCGTAGTGTGTGGGGACGACTGATTTGGGGGTGTCTTCACCGGCGAAGCCCGCGCGAATTGTCGAGTAACCCGGATCGAGGACGATGGCGGCGACTTCGTCTGGTTGGACTGTTAGTTAGAGTCTATATGCGCGCAAATCTAGGACGACGCACCGCCAGCATAATCGTTAGCCAGAGGCGCCTGGGTCTGGCCCGGGGTGAAGCCCTGTGCCATCGTGCCAAAATTTGAGATTCAGAAGGTATGGTACGAAGGCGCGTTCCGTCGAGCTGGGGCCGGTAGTGACACGGTGTCGTGCTGGACAAAACGCACAACGGTTTATGCTAATTACGAGGCATTGGCATGTAACATGGGAAATAACGCGGGAAGATGGGCGGGCGGCGGATGGCGGGGAGCGCTTCGGGGCGGCTAACAGACGTCGAGCGGCGCGGTGCGCGCGACGCGAGCGGCGCAAGTGGCTGATCCTTGTGTGCATGTGCGCCGTGGCGCCGTGGCACAGCAATACCCCTTTAGCGGTGGCTGAAGCGCGGCGAGCTTCCGAGCTCCTGAGGACGCGTTGGCGATGCGAGCGCGACACTGGTCTCCGGCCCAACAGACTGAAATGTTGTCGCCTTCAATATGTGGACTCAATACTTGCGGAGACTATATTCTCTCGACACGCTCGACACCAGATTTACTATCTCCGCAAACACGCCTCCTAGAGATACCGCCATCGAGCTTAGGCAAGATCCGGCGAGACCCTCTCCACGTGAGAGCGGCCAAGATGCCACATCCGCGCAGAACGGCCTCTCACAAGGCGCTCAACCTTCAAAATGGAACACTTGGGAGTTCTATTTCTACTACGTCGTATTCATAGTCGCAGTTCCGAACATGTTTAAAGCCGTCTATGACGTTTCTCAAGGTGATTCCTATTCCTACCCCTTTTGGTCAGCAGCATTTTGACCACGTGATGTAGAATCCTCTCCTAATTACTCCAAATATTCCCATCTACTCTCCGATGGGTGGATACCAGGTCGAAAAGTTGTAAGTATCGTTTCATAAATTTTGTCGTCGGCTGGTTCTTACAGTCACGCAGGACAATTCAGACGCCCAATATGCCTCCTTCAGGGACAACATCCCTTATGTGGCCGTAGTGCTTGTTTTGCACCTCTTGCTCCGAAAAGTCTACGATGCATTTTATCGTATCGATACTTACACACAGACACGCCCAGCAGCCTCCCTAGGGACTAGCAATAGCAACTTAAACCAAGGACTCTCGACCCAGGCTGCGGCGGATGCCCGTATGGAGCATCGCATCTCGTTCGATCTTGGTTTTGCGATGATTTTTCTCGTTGCGCTCCATGGAATCTCCTCACTGAAAGTCCTTGGCATCCTCTTCATCAACTACAAGCTGGCTACGCGATTGCCCCGGGCTTATGTTCCCTCTGCAGCGTGGATTTTCAACATCGGAGTGCTCTTCGCCAACGAGCTCTCAGAAGGTTATCGTCTGGCAAAGCTGTCGACCTTCATTGTGCCCGCAGCTGCAGGCTCTGGCGAAATCTCTTCAACGCAGGCCTGGGCCCACTGGGCTGACGGATTCGGCGGTTTAATTTCACGTTGGGAAGTACTCTTCAACATCACGGTATTGCGACTCATTAGCTTCGACTTGGACTTCTACTGGAGCATCAATATACGAGGTGGGAGTCCCATAGAGGTAAGACAATCAATGAACAGCCCTGTCACCTTTCTAGTCTGACTTCAACCTCCACAATCAGACATGGGGGCCTTACGCCGTTCCTTAAGCCCATGCTCACAAACCAAAGAAGAAGCAACTTGACCCCTCCAACCTCTCAGAGCGCGATCGCGTTTCCATTCCCGCCAGACCATCCGACTTCTCCTTCCGTAACTACCTCGCCTACGCTCTCTACTCTCCTCTCTACCTCACCGGTCCTATCCTTACCTTCAACGACTACATTTCACAATCACGATATCGCTCGCCGACCATTACCACCCAGCGGACATTCCTCTACGCGATACGCTTCGCGCTCTGCTTGCTCGCGATGGAACTGATCATCCACTACATTTACGCTGTAGCCATTAGCAAGGCGCAGCCGGACTGGGAGGTTTACACGCCCGCCCAGCTCAGCATGCTCGGCTACTTCAACCTGCACCACATCTGGCTGAAGCTACTGCTGCCGTGGCGCTTCTTCCGGTTGTGGGCCCTGCTCGATGGTGTCGACCCCCCCGAGAACATGGTGCGCTGCATGAGCGACAACTACTCGGCGTTGGCCTTTTGGCGTGGCTGGCACCGTAGCTTCAACCGCTGGGTCGTGCGCTACATCTACATCCCGCTTGGGGGTGGCGGAGGGCCGGATGTAAAATCAAAGGGTGGCAACGGCGGCCTTTGGGCGAAATTCCGCGGGGTCGCTAATGTCCTCGTCGTGTTTACCTTCGTAGCCCTCTGGCACGACATTCAGCTGCGGTTGCTCGTGTGGGGTTGGCTCATCACTCTGTTCGTTCTCCCTGAAGTCATCGCCACTATTGCGTTCCCGGCGCGCAAATGGCGTGCCCGTCCGACAGCGCACCGCATTATTTGTGGTATTGGCGCCGTAGCAAACATCCTCATGATGATGGCGGCGAACCTAGTCGGTTTTGCGGTCGGCTTCGACGGTTTGAAGGGGCTAGTTAATGGAATTGTGGGTAGTAAAGAGGGGCTGGGGTTTTTGGCGGCAGCTTGCGGAGCGTTGTTTGTGGGAGTCCAGGTCATGTTCGAGGTGAGAGAAGGAGAAAAGAGGAAGGGAATTAAGATGAAGTGTTGAAATGGTGAAAAGTATCGTACGTTTTAGGGACGGGGTGTAGATTCGTCGCGCGGGTTTCACAAGTTAGGGCCGGACCTGTTTAGGGTAGAAATCATATTCGTGCAACCTGGCATCAAGCAGAGCATTTGTTCCAAACGGCAATTTCCGTGTCCAGTTTGCTATAGCATCTTCAGCGAACATACTTCGTAGCTTGGATAATGGATATTTCCCTAGCAATGAATGCAATTGGCTAATCCATATTAGGCATAGCGCTTGCTTGCCGGGCTTGTTATTTACGTGCTTGGCCGAGCTTCAGCCCGGCAGGGAAACTCACTACCTGCGTCGAACGTTCTTAACACGGCCACCGCCTGTCGCCGGGCAACCCAGTAGACGGCAGGAGTTGCTGCACATAGTAAAAGTCTTTGGCTCTAGCACGGAGCTTGCTGAATCCATTTTGTGACCTTGCACCTTCTGTTTCGTTGGCCCAGAAAGCTTCATCGGACAAACGCGACATGAGCGTCAAAGCCTCGCTCAAGGCTGCCAAGGCTGCGCTCGATGCGAAAAACTACGATGAGACCATTTCACAAGCCGAGAAAGTATTGACCGCAGACGCGGAGAACTATTTTGCGTATGCAGAATGTGTCCATTCTTCATTGATCGCTTACTCTACTAAACGCTAGGATTTACGGCTAATCACAGAGCGAGGCAGGTGTCTATTCTTAGGTCGTGCTCTAGACCAAAAGGGCCGACAAGATGAGGCGGCAAATGCGTACGAGAGGGCCACCAAGATCAAGCCGGACGACGACCAAGCGTGGCAAGGACTTCGTAGTGTCTACGAGAAGCAAGGCGCTAAGAACGTGTCGAAATATGTTTTTGTATCGATGCGGTTGGCCGAGATATTCGCAGAGAAGTAAGTTCGAGTGTAATGCTTTGACAACGACGCATTTTGGGAAATAATTTATGTGGCCACGATGCGACGAAGACCGGTTTCTTCCCACAAATTAGTAGCGCTCGAGAGTCTTGCGTCACTTCTAACTGGTGTTACAGGGAGGACCTGCACAGGTGCCAAGTAGCTGTAGACAACCTGCTCTCTTTTGCCAGCAATCACGGGACTCGAACGGACCAGAAACGTGCACTGGAATTTCAATTGCCGTCAAGCCCTATCTTTTCGTTTCTGGAAGGCCGCTTGCCAAATCCGTCGTACACATACATCAAAGTGGCCGATATCATCGAGACCGAAGAGAAGGAGAAGATCAATCGTGAGATCGGCAACAGGAGGACGCGGATCGGCGCCAGAGTCACACAGGTCACGACTGAGGTCAAGCGCGAGGTGATCCTGGACAGCCCCCTGGAGAAGATATACCAATCAATCATAGATTGGACACCCGATGATGATGTTCGAATCCAATACTCGGAAAAGCTGCTTCAGCGGTTTTATGACACGTTGGTTTTGACACCTTTACATCAAAAAGGCTCCGTAAAAGATGGCCAAGAACGTAGCGCAAGGGATAATCTACTCGATGCTGTCAAGGGAGCTGTCATTCTCAAGCGGCCCTTTGAGCTCGCATGGAAAATTTGCTTAGAGTGGCAGGATGCGGAGAGCTTCGCAGAATGGAGCCCATACGACATACAGACGTACCTTAGCTTATTCTCAGAGTCCGGCCTTGCCAAGGTGCTTCGTGGATACCTCGGGACCGAACTTTCGCCATTTCCAAAACTCCTCGACCAGATGAAAGAGGAAGTCTCGGAAGGTAAAACGGACGTCAATAAAGATGATTCTCTCAGCAACGCAGATAGGCTGCTCCTAATGACCGACGGTCTTGAGGCTGCAAAGGAATCCCCGCTTGCACATCGATTGATGGCCAACTACTATCTTCACTTGGAGGAGTACGATAGTGCTGCCAACGTCGGCCGACAGGGCGTGCAACTGCTAGCTGGCGAAGCGCACAAATCTGGATTGGACTTCCAGCACAGCAAGGACGCTATGAACAGTACACTAGCAACTGCCTTAATTTACCATCAGTCCCCCAAGAATCATCCAGAAGCCAAGTCTATCTTCGAGAGCATCCTGAAACGGAAGTCTACCTTTTCTGCTGCGCTTATCGGCATTGGCCTCATTCTTGAACAAGAACAGGAATTTCCAAAAGCGCTCGACTTTTTGACCCGGGCGCTAGCACGAGATCCTGAAAACTCACGGGTGGCTGCAGAAGCAGCGTGGTGCAAGTCGTTGAATGGGCAGTATGCCGAAGCCCTCGATGAGCTCCAAGATGCGCTCGCCCGCATGGACCCAGCAGATTCAACTACTAGGGACCTCCGTTCACAGACGCATTACCGAATTGGCCAGACGATGTGGAAACTGGACCCTTCTCGAGCAAACCGGAAGGATCGCCATGGGCCGTATGCAAGTTTCTTGGCTGCTATCAAAACCAACGCCAACTTTGCGCCAGCGTATACGAGCTTGGGGATATTCTACGAAGACTATGCCCGAGACCGGAAAAGGTCACGTCAATGCTTTCAAAAAGCCTTTGAGCTGTCGCCTGCCGAGGTTGTGGCCGCAGAGCGCTTGGCACGGCATTTCGCAGACAGAGGCGAGTGGGATATTGTAGAGCTTCTTGCCCAGCGCGTGGTCGACTATGGGCACGTTCGGCCTCCGCCTGGTTCCAAGGAGAAAGGCATAAGTTGGCCATATTCTGCACTTGGGGTGGTGCAGATGAACAAGCAAGAATATAACAAGAGTGTTATCTCGTTCCTCTCTGCTCTTCGTATTGACCCCGATGATTACCATTCTTACGTCGGCCTTGGCGAGAGTTACCACAATTCTGGCAGATACAACTCCGCTGCCCGGTCACTCAAACTAGCGCAAGAAATACTGAGTCGCAAGGAGCAAGACAAGCGCCCCACCAGCCCAATGTCTGGAAAGCCAGAGAGGTGGTTCACCGAGTATATGCTGGCAAACGTTAACCGCGAAATGGGAGAATATCAAGAGGCTATTCGAGGCTATCGAAAAGTTTTGCTTGAACGGAACGAAGAGTTTGGGGTTTCTATTGCTCTGCTTCAGACACTTGTCGAAGAGGCGTGGCGCAATGTGGAGACTGGGTTTTACGGCCGCGCTGTCGACAGCGTGAACGTTGCGATCGCCGTGGCCACTGATATCTCTAAATTTCGACCGGAAGCCTTCAATTTGTGGAAAGCACTTGGAGATGCATGCTCCATTCTCTCATGGGTTCAACGAAAAATCGACATCTTGCCGCTTCAGGAAGTGAAGACCCTCTTGGGATCCGGGATTGAAACAAAAGAACTAAACATCCTCTCTGAGATTGACGGAATCGGCGAGAGAGCACTGGCTCACCTTGTCCCTGCGGACGATGAGGGTACAATGGATGCAATGCATCTGGGTGTCTCACGCTGCCTTCATGCAGCATTGCTCGCCCAAAAGCGGGCGATATTTGCTAGTACGAATGAGATCCACGCGCAAGCGGTTGCTTGGTTCAACCTAGGCTGGACCGAATACCGTGCCTACACCGCGATTGAACAGCCGATTGAAGAATCTAGAAGCGTAAAGCCTAGGCGCAAATTTCTTACGGCATCTATGCGGTGCTTTAAGCGCGCTATCGAGCTGGAAGCGGGAAATTCGGAATTTTGGGATGCCCTTGGAGTAACCACAACGTTATTAAATCCCAGGGTAGCACAACACTCCTTCATTCGCAGCCTCCATCTCAACGAGCGAAGTGCTCGTACGTGGACGAATTTGGGAACGCTGTACTTGCAACAAAATGATCTTGAACTCGCGCACACGGCGTTTGCTCGTGGTCAATCGTCTGACCCCGATTACGCCCATGCTTGGCTTGGCCAGGGACTCGTGAACCTTCTTTGGGGAGAATCAAAAGAAGCATTGTCCCACTTCACCCACGCGTTTGAGATCAGTGATGCATCTTCTCTCGTTGTTAAGCGGCAGTTTGGCTTTTCAGCCTTCGACCACCTCATTTCTTCGCCACCTGCCTCGTCCCTGAAAGACAATATCACCAATGTTATACAGCCGCTTTTCGCGCTCCAACGGCTCTACTATCAAACACCTGCAAATATTCCTGCACGGCATCTTGCCGCTCTCTTCTTCGAACGTGTTGGAAATCACGACCACGCTATCGAAGCCTTAGAAATAGTTTGCACGGCAGTAGAAGCTGAGTATGAAGACTTAGAGTTGTCGCGCGATCTGATTCGTTTTGCTCAAGCAAAGTCAGACTTGGCACGCAACCGCCTGGCTGTGCGCGACTATGCAGCCGCAGCCGAAGATACGGAGACCGCTCTCGATTTAATGAGCACAGACGATGGAACCGATGGGTTCTCACGCCCTTCGGACCGTGATACCGTTAGCAAAGTCCGCCTGTCTGCCCGCCTTACTGCTGGTCTCTCTCATTACTACCTTGGCGATATGTCGCAAGCAATCAGTGACTTCCGCTCAGCGCTCGAAGAGAGCGGTAGTGCCCCGGATGTCATATGTATGCTCGCGGAGGTCCTTTGGGCAACGGGGAAAGAAACCGAGAAGGGCGTTGCACGCGAGCAGCTCTTCGGCGCCATCGAGCAACACTCGACACATGTGGGCGCGATGATCCTGCTAGGCGCCATGTCGGCCCTCGATGCTGACAGTGAGACCATGGAAGCCGTCCGTGAAGACCTCCATTCTGCGCGTACCCAACCTGGTCTTGATACTCGGGAGTTGCGCCGTGTAGAAGTGGTGCTTGACGCGATGGCGGCCCTGTCATCCGATGACCCGGCCATCGTCAAGGCTAATGTACACAATGAAGTTGCTACTTCGATTGTCCTCGCGCCTGGAAAGCCGCACGGGTGGGCGCAACTTGCGGCTGAATCTGAGGAGCCGTTTGCGGCGCAGATGGCATTGCGCACAGCTGAGAAAAGCGTTCCGCCGCATGGTCCGCTGAGCGCAGCAAAACTGGCGAAGGCGCTTGCGGGCACTGATTGCGTGGCTGATGCGCTGAGGGCGGTGGTCTTAGCTCCTTGGCTTAAGGACGGCTGGGAAAGTGTGGCGGAGAGACTGGAGTAGCTTGGTCAGAAGCATGATAGAGTAGGACGCGAAGGCCCACACACTCCGTTCGGGGTTCGCACTAGGGCAGTCGGTTTTGTCAAGGGTTCATATAGACCTAAACTTGTATTAGCGGCTAGTCACGTCTGGATCATGTAGAACAACGAATTAAGCTACACTCACGGAGATGAGCAGTACTGAGACCGGCCATATTCCGAAAATCACATTTTGTGATGTCGCCTGAAACCTCACTTTAGTTTAGTAGGTTCCTTGCCGCTAGGAGCTAGGTCTGTTTATGGCATATTCACACTATGGTGAGACCCGGCGGCAGTCTTTAGACCTTCTTTTCTATTCTCTTTCCATGTCTTGTGAAGTAGATCAATCTTGCCTCCGAGGATGTCCACCCTCTCCGGTGTCAGCAGCAGAACACCCCGCGCGACTACAACATTCTTGAGCAGCAACTTGGTCCCGATGTTCATGTTCACGTCCACCTTGTCGATGTTCTCAATCTCTAGGCCATACACTTCTGTTCCCTTCGCGTCCTGCAGTAACAGCTTATGGGGCCCCGCACTGCTGCTATTCGTTGTGTCTGCATCTGTAGAGTCCTCAGACGGCACAACGCGAATGATCTCTCGTCCTTTTGTGGTCTCTCCCCTCTCGGCAGCTTCAAGGGCTTCGACCTGGCTCCAGCGACTACGACCGATGTCCTCAATGTCTATGACTTGAACGGGGACCGAACCAATGATGCGGCGCTCTTTTATGCGAGCGTCGAGGATATCGGACGGTAGAATGCTGCGCGAGGACTGCAGGGTCAAGGTAAAGTCGGATGCCAGAAGGCGGTAGAGAGCGGTTTGCTTGAGAGCTGGAAGCGGCGTATTGGGTCGCAGTGTAGGCAAGATAGAGTCTAGCCAGGCCTGTGTTGGCTTTAGTCCTTTCGACGCTAGGTGCGTTGATATTTCGAGCTTGAGGCTGTTGAACGCCATTTCTTGCACCTTGTATCGACAATTAAGCCCGGTTTAATCTAGCGCGAGAAACTAAATCAAGAGTGGAACTGAAACGCGAAGGTTTGGAGATGCAATGCTGTGTATGCCAAGAAACCCCTAGCTAGCCCTATCGGCAACACTACCTCGTTCGGTTACCACAGTTCTCTTCGCTAGTACTCTGTCGAGGAAGGACCAGAAGAGCAGCAGTCTTTGGCTAATTCAACGATCAACAACTTAACACCTCCAACTTGTCTTAGACCAGTAAAGAACCCTTTGGAACATTGCGGAAATGTCTACTATAGCTTCTCCGCGGCCTTCCATATCCATACGAAGCCCTTCCTCATCCCGAACCTCTCAGGAGTTTCAACCGGCGCAGCGTCAAGCTGCTAATCCTCGCCGAAATCGCGCCGCTCTACGTGACTACTACGGCCTCAGAAGCGCAGCCCCTTTAGATGTTAGCAGTGGAGCACAGCTGGAAGATGCGGCAAAGGAAGAGAGCGAGCTCAGCGAGCTGGACAAGCCGGGCTTCGATGCGCCTGCTTACGTCAAGAACGTACTGGCGAAGGAGAGTCTCGAAGGTGTCTTGAAAACTGAAGGCGCACTAGTGAGCGGTATGGTATCATGTAACGACAGCAGCTTGCATAAAATTAGAAGAGCTCATTGTTGTGGCTGCAGAAATCCGCGGCTTCGACGGCGAGCGGAAAGCTCTAGTCTACGACAATTACTCAAAGCTGATAGCTGCTACCGATACCATCCGTAAGGTAGGCAACCTCTCCTTCATCTGAGGCTAAATCAAATAATGTCTGATTTCGTTATATGCAGATGCGTTCAAATATGGATCCTCTGACTCCAACTACATCCACTCTTGCACCCGCAATCTCCCACATCGCCGAAACCGCCGCTACTTTATCAACGTCTCTCACAGACAGAACTAGTCATCCGAAAGAGGATGTAGAAACACCTTCGGATAAAGAGGAGCAGAACCAGCGGGCTACGGTACGGTGGGTGCTGGATTGCCCAAGGCGCCTCCGAGATCTAGTTACCGAAGGTGAGACCGACGCGGCTGAAGCAGATTGGGAAGAGACACG
The DNA here is from genome assembly GCA_010093515.1 of Lineolata rhizophorae. Taxonomy (NCBI): domain Eukaryota; kingdom Fungi; phylum Ascomycota; class Dothideomycetes; order Lineolatales; family Lineolataceae; genus Lineolata; species Lineolata rhizophorae. Next base: position 744,283 of record MU001675.1, on the reverse strand, counting down.
CAAGATACTGGATAAATGGAAAGGTGTTTCCGGCGTTGAAGAGATCCGGAATGCCTGTGAAGAGGCTCTGAGGAAGGAAGAGACTGAGTAGACGGTCGCGCATGCGGGATCGACAATTTGGAGCTTGAGAGCGACGCTTGCCTCATGCCAGCATGTTCATCGCCGAAGGACGTGCCAGCCGCCGGACTAGTTCTAGTCTCACCGATACATTAGACGCCCGGATTTATGCAGAGGAAGAGAGCACAGCTTTTATATATTGGTGTAGTGTCATTTCACTGCGTCCATTCCCGACCTAGGTCGAATGTTCGAATGCCACTATACGACAATGTCTAATAGCACCACCGCCATGACGCTACATGATCTAGACGACAAGGCGGACACGAAAGTTAGGACGGCGTCCAAGTTGTGTACAGGATTTTGGACGTCTATTTTGAGTATTATGTATGGGAAATGGGTACGCATGGCAGCACTTCCGAAGCTGCTGGTCCCAAAGGTATTCCTGCCTCTGCTGGTTAGAATTCTCGACTCCACGCTTTCGTTTCCGACAAATACCACGAAACCGAACCACCCACTACCCCTGAGGATACCGCCATCCAAATACTCTCGACATTTGTCTAACAGCTCATCGGCTCCGGGCCCGGGATCTGATACTCTTGGCCATCCATATCCGTGTTGCCGTCCTCATCATAGATGGTGACGTGGATGCCCCTGCACAAAAGTCACACAAAGTCAACAAAACGATGTCATCAGAAGAAATTCCAGGATACATCGACTGGGACTTACGGGTCTTCTGCGGAGTAAACGCCGGGAATCTTTACAGTCTCGCCACCCGTATTTGTGCCGTCGCCAGTGACGCGGACGTTGGCGCACGAGTTATAGAACTGAGCTTGGCCGACATCATACGCAGAATGCAGAGCTGGTAGAAGAGAATGACGCCGTCAGCACAATGTCTTTGAGATGACCAGCTCGGTCACGAATGCGTACCAATAATCTCGACACGCATGATGTAATCACCAGCGGCCAAGCACTCCGGCATGGTGAACATGACCCAGCCGTCATCCGCAACCATACGGTCAACGCCCCAGACCCCTTCTTCATCCATGCCATCTTCGAAGATCTTGAACCAGTCCAGCCCGCTGGTCTCCGCCGACCCGGCATCGTCAACAGCCGCCCTGCACGTCGCCAGGCGTCAATAACATTCGTGACTCTGAACTCTCATCTTGCGACGGACGTCAAACTTATCAGAATACTCACATGTACACCATTGTCGGTCCATGGTGCGACTTCGCAATTGGGTTATCCGGGTCATTCGGGACCTGGGCGCCGCCGATAACGTGACCCCAGAGAGCGCCAACATCCGCGCCGGCGGGTATCTCGACAACGTCGGTGGACACGGGCTGAATCAAGCCAGTGTTGCACTCAAGGTCCTTGGAGGTGACGTCCATGATGGGGAAGTTGCTCGATGGGGCCCGGACACCCACCAGCTCGCCCTGGTTCTCGCCATCGACCGAAATAGCTTGGAATATGGAGTGCGCCTTGGACGTGGCGGCCGCCATGGCGAACACGATGGATGCGGAGGTCTTCATGGTGGTTAAGGGCGTCCTGGATAGAAGGGCGAGGTATGATTTCTGCGGCTTGCTGTCGCGTTTGTGCTGTACACTCTAGATCCAGCCTTTCATGTGCTGGGTTTTGCGCTCCTCATATACTGCCACTATTTTACTTGTTTTCTAAGTCGCTAGGCTTGACGCGTGATGCTTGGGACATCCCCACACAGAAGAACAATATAAATCGAATATGCTTCCAAGCTCCCGGCTTCTAGCCTGCCGTCGCATCTTTGGTGGGCGCCGCATTAAAAGGGTGATATTGCGCGTTAGCCCAATGGGAAGAACACAAGAAAAACGACCACTACGTGTTTCCTGTAACGAATGCTCAGACAGGGCGTCCTCAGCCTGGGGAGAAAAACCTCCTGCCTAGCAAGGAAGTTGTGCCAAGTCGGACAATTTTGCTGTTCAGCAGACGGAGCGTGCTCCTTTGGGGTCGAACATTTTGCTAGAGAATGCTGGGCTTCGAGACGGCTGGAACTTGCCGCGGGTTGGGATCTGCCCCGCGGAGGCAATAAACATGCTGCAGGTCCTTTCGGGCCGTGAGCCGGTCAATTGGTGCAATGTAAATTCCCCAGATTCTTTGGTTGGTTTGGGGGGGACTCGGCGGATAGGGCCGTGCGGTTAGCGGGGCGTGGAGGGCCACGAGACTTGGATTTAATACTCAACGCGAGACAAGACGAGCGATCGGTTCGAGAAACTGCGATTGTACGAATAAACATGGAGCTACTTAGTGAAAGTTAACAGTCTTAGCAGGCAAGATATAAAACGCTAGAGAGCAGCTTCAAATATAGCAATCGTAGGCCAAAGCAAAGTCGCTGTATTTGCGACTCTAAAAAGTAGTGAAGGAGCCCGGAATCGACTCCTGCCGAGGACCTGGAAGTTTTTATATATCAACTTCAATTAGACAGCCTGGGCTTTGGTACCTTGGCAACTGCATACCGCGGGACCCATCCTTGTTTCCTTCACTAATGCCAGCACACATACATATATCGCTCACGCACTGAATGAAATGCACGGAAATCTGGGGGAAAATTGCTTTTGGCAGATATGCATATCGGCAGAGTCCCTTCTAAACTAAAGTCGGGCATCTAATTTAGTAAAACACCTCTTCAATAGTCTACCAATAGGCAAGAGCATCTTGAGCCTACGAGACATACTGAGTAAGTGGGTATCAGCCTCGAGCTGGAGCAGAAGGCCTCTGATTCCATTTCAAATGTGGCAGAACGGGAAGTACGTGCTACACAGGCTGTGTTGAACACTTCCAGACGAGGGGTGATACTTACAGTAATGAAGTGCACATTGAGTACCCAGAAACCTGCGGCCACATAGAAGAAACAAGAAATCTGGTGTCCAGGTGAGACCGGGTTGACTATGAACTAATGTCGTAGTAATACGGAACGACTTGCATCTGGCTTCTCGGGATAATCTGGGAACCAGCAGAATGCTACGGGTCTCTTTGTCCGCATAGAAGACCACTCAGGTGTAAGCGTAACCAACGCTATCGGCGTGGAGGTTAGAGAAAGCCTAAGAATCGACATTAGACGGCAGCAAATTCGCACTTTCTCCAAAGCTCCCAGGCACTATCAATCTTCATTTTCAGGAGTGCAAACGATATTTATCGGCGGCGTAAAGGCCTCTTTTTTTTTTTTTTTGATTAGTTACGGGTGCTAATGGAGCAGTCCCGCAATAGATGCGTGCTGCAGGAGACGAATCCTGAGGGTCCTGCGCCGGTCCCCACGCTCGCAGGTAGACAGCGCGATCTCTAGGTTTCAGAAACCGAGAAGCAGGCTTGAGAGTGAAGCCTAGGCGTCGCCGTTCTCGGGTGCAAAATGGCCAATCCTGCCCAATCCAGTTCCGCGTGAGGCCTGAGGTGGCACGATAGGTTTGGCGTCATCGAATCAGCATGGAAGTCGGCATGAGATCGGCCGGGACTAGCGGATGGGCGGCACGTGGAGGGCGAGAAGCTGCACGCCCCGGGCAACGCATGTGAAGCTCGCAGAGGCGTTGTGAAGACCGGGAGGATGCCGGCCCGGCAAAGAGGCAGCTGCCTCGCCGAGCCGGGGCGCGGTTGCCGTGCGAGCTGGGCTTGCCGCCTGGCGCCGGGCGCTGATGTCATGGCGCCTGCCAATTGAGCGCGACCGCAAACTCAGGCCATGTCAACACCTCATTTCCCCCGTGCTTCCGCCTCTTCGCCGCCTCCAGCTCTGCTCCTCGCCAGACTCGAGCGTCCACTCCTTCATTCCTTAGCAGCACCGCCTGACCCTTTGCCCCGCGAACGCCACGGCTGCGCCCGCCCCATAGTCGACCGGCTAGGCTCCAGGGCCAGCTTTGTTGTGCGGAGAACCGACAAAAGGGTCCTCAGCTGCGCCACCCCGAGCTCTGCAAGGCCGCGCCTCGTGCAAGCCACTCGGGGGCAACGTCATCAACTCTCAAAAGTCCTGCGATAACCCTACATAGCTCATTTCTTGCCCGCCATTTTCCTCAACTCCTCTTTTACGGCTCCACTGTCCCTGCAGCCGCCGTTTGGCTTCTCGGCCGATCAGCGTTCCTTAACCCGGCCGTGTGTTCACATTGCGGCCGGACACGGCTGAGATCACACCCCGACCCCCGGTCACTTTAGCACATAGCAAACCAAGCTAGTTCCGCCCCGGTCTGCGACACGACACCTTCACCATGTCCATGAATCAGCACATATACGGTTCCGTTCCACCTCCAAACCCCGCGCAGGTCAATCGCGGATACGGCATGTCTTCCGCTCCCGACGGACAGCCCAGCGGGACCGACTTCGCGGACACACCTGGCAACCCGATCGATTCTTCGCCATTATCGCAGTCGTTGCAGCAGCCGAACGCAATGGCGCACCACGGCCGGTTTGAAGAGGACTTCGACGCTAGCCAGCGAGGCTCGTCCCTCGTCGCCGACGGCGACGCCGCCGGCTTGCAGCGCTCCGCATCGCGTGCCAGCGCGACAAGCCTCGGCGGCGCCACGCCCAAACGCAGCAACACGCTCACCAAGAAGGCATCAGTGAGCAGGAAGTCGAGCCTAAAGAGGAGTGGCAGCAGGAAGAGCTTGCGCGCCGGGAGCATCAAAGGCGTTTCTTTGAGCGATGGCGTCTCAGAGGACTACAACAGTGTTTTCTACACGCCCGTTCCCACGTCAGGTTCACCAACCGACATTCTGGTGAGCAGGTTTCAAGGTGCGTACAGAAGAAAAGGCTTACCCATTATACCTAAGCGGCTTTTCAGAACCTATTCACTAACTTTGCACCCAAAACTAGCCTGGCGCAAGCTGCTGAAAGATTTGATTGCCTATTTTCGCGAGGTCCAAGCATCGTACGAGCATCGCGCCAAGTCGCTACTCAAAGTTTCCAACGTCATCAACAACACGAACGCGCCTCCCCTCTTCCTTGTCGAAGGCGGCCTTAATGATGCAAACCGAATCTTGCGCGATTATCATAAGCAGGTTGTGGTCGAGTCAAATAAAGCCAGGGACATCGAAAGCGAGGTCATCGCGCAGCTGAGCGGCCTGCGCTCAGATCTTGGACAAAAGATCAAGGAGATCAAGTCGCTGTCGGGAGACTTCAAGAACTCTGTGGATAAGGAGAAGGAAAGCTCGCGCAAATCTGTGGCGGCTCTCGAGGATGCTCTTCAAGCGATTGATACAGATCCAACTTCTGTTGTTGGCAAAGGCGATCCGTTTGTTGTTCGCTTGGGTGTCGATCGTCAGATTGAAAGGCAGATCGATGAGGAGAACTACCTCCACAGGGCATGTCTCACTCTTGAATTCCAGGATAAGGTTCCCGATGCTGACGAAATTGACCAGGCCTATCTCAACCTCGAGGGTTCTGGCCGCGAGCTAGAGTCGATTGTTGTAGGTGAGATTCAAAAGGCGTACAATGCGCTTGCGACAATCCTCAAGAGGGAAGCAGACGAGACTTTACAGACTGTGGATCGGCTCCGAAATGGACCGATTGCTATGTCGAAGGATTACGAGTGGTCGGAATTTGTCGAACACGACCCACATTTCGTCAACCCTTCCGCGCCTTTGAGGAGAGTTGAGGATATTGAATACCCTGGGAAGCATCACCCGGCTGCTGCCGAAGTCCGAGCCGGGATGCTAGAGCGCAAGAGCAAGTATCTCAAGAGCTACACACCGGGCTGGTACGTACTGGTTTCTACTCAATTTTGCATTGTCTAACTGTCCCATCCACAGGTATGTGCTGTCACCAACGCACTTGCACGAATTCAAGTCCGCAGACCGCATCTATTCGCAGCCACCCGTCATGTCCCTCTATTTGCCGGAGCAGAAACTCGGTTCGCATTCTCAGCCCGGCTCCTCTTCTCATAAATTTATACTCAAGGGTCGTCAAACGGGTTCGATGCACCGCGGCCATTCTTGGGTATTTCGCGCTGAGTCGTACGATACTATGTTAGCTTGGTACGAGGACATCAAGTCCTTGACGGAGAAGACGGGTGAGGAGCGCAACGCCTACGTACGGAGACACGTACGGAGTGCAAGCCGAGGAAGCCAATTGTCCACCGCAAGTGATGAAGTTGGCCTCGAGAACGACGAAGCGGACGAAGTACCATATTCAGGCAACGCGTCGTTGAGCCAAGGTGCCGCCGGGGGCCAAGTGCAGCCGCAGCCCTACCACGAACAACGACCGTCTCCAGGTGGGCGCTTTCCATCTGATCTCCAGGTCAATCGTCACTTACAAGCTCCACTCTCGCCTTCTAGTGGGAGCTCCGCCGCCGAGGTCGAGAATGTCGACAGGGATTTAAGCACCATTGCCGGCGGCCCACAGCAAAACCAAGCCCAACACTACGATCAGAACAACGTGCCCAATAACCCGACCGCGGCTGTCGGACCCTATGATGGCAGCTATGGCCAGCACGATCCCCAGCATCCACCCACTTCCCAATATCCGCCGCCACCAGCCGCGAACAATACTCCCTATGACTACGCTGGTTATCAGCAGCCCACTCACGAACCCTACGATCCTTACAGCCAACAACATCCAGTCCCTCCGCCTCACGCTTACCCTGGCCAATCCCACTACGGCGCACCGGCTCCCCCCGACGCTCTTCCCTCCGAGTCATCTCGCGCAGCACCGTACCCCGAAGAGCCTTTGCCACAACAGCAGCCGCAGGTATATCTTTCTGAGAACTCTAAACCAGCCGAGCCTGACCTGGTCAGGCACAATAGCTTGTACGGCGATTGGATGGCGCCGGTGGCTGCCGGCGCGGCCGGCGGCGCCGCTGGTGCCACTACAGCTGCAGCGTCCAAGAGCAAAGAACCTCAGCCGACAGCCGAGCAGCCCGCAGCTGCACCTCAAGCTATAGTTGAGCAACCGCACCAACAGCAGCCCGAGGCAGCGCCTATGCCAGTGCCGGTGCCAGAGGCGTCGACTAGTGAGAGTGCACCTACTTCGACCACTGCTGCCGCGTTAAGTCCAAGCGCCGTACAAAACGAGCCAGCAGTTGGGAGCACGAGCGTGACCTCGGGACCGACGTCGCTGGGCTCGGATACGCCGATGTCGGTGCCGAGTCTGGGTGGGAAGGACGGAGACGTGCTGCCGAAGACGGTGTCGAGGCAGAACACAGACGTTAGTGTGAGCGACTTGGAGGTTCCGGGGCGGTATCCTAAGTCGATTGTGCAGTGAGCGACGTGGGTGCTTTTGGGGGGAACAACGGATTTCGAGGATCGGTGTTGGTTTGTGGGGGCTTGTCCGGGTTTATAGCGTAGTGCAGGTACCTTTAAAGGGGAGATTCTGTGGGTTGGAGGCGGACGCTGGCAACATGATGTTTCGAATGTTTTCTGTGCGATTTCGGCTGCCTTGTACGAGCCACGGCCTTGGGTTTTTCTGATTCTTGTTGCGCCTCATGCGCGCCGGGTGCTCTTTTTTTTTGGAACCGCTTGTAACAGTATTTATACCTACATCTGACCTTGGGGTGTATGGGGAGAGATTCTTCTCACGTTCGCTTTTCGGTTCCGGAGGCTGCGTCTGTCTGCCTGCTCGGTGGACGCTTGGTGCTTTGCAGCGCCTTACACGTACAATAAAAATTTATTGTTCGTTGAACCTAGCGTAGTACTTTGTCTAGGAAGCTATATTTGTTCTCTCCATGCAGATGGTGATTTATACGTGTCCCTCTTTCCAAGTGAACGCTGTCGAGGTTCGAGTTTTTGGTTTCTCGGGCTTTTGTGAAAGTAGTGGTAGCTAAGGACGACTCGAGCGACTCAAAGTCGGTAATATTGTAGTTGTATTTTGCGTTGTCTCACGTTATGTGGTGGATATATTGTTTATCTCACCCTCATATACAACTTGTCTCCAACACTTTAGCGCCCTTAATATTGGCACTTGTTTAAACTTGTAGTTGGTTTGTCAACCGTCTGTACTTATGCACTAATAAGAATGCCTGGGGTAACTTCCCGCGCGTGTCCAACACCATCATCAGTTCGTCGTAGATTCTTAAATAACCTTCCATTCGCCTTCAAGACCGAACGTAGAGCACTATAGCACCACGAGCATGCAAAACTGCCACGGGTGCTGGCGACACCGCAAGCGCATTGATCACTGAGATTGTCGAAGGATATGCAGCGGCTACGTCCAGCGGCATTGTATTAGTAGTCAGTGGAGTCGACGCCTGTGCGATCCGCCAGGCGGCCATGCGAATTGAGCTTTTCGGTGCTACCCTGTAGGGCTGCTGGACTATCACGACTAGATCCGCTACTGAAGTTAGGGCCAACGTATCACCTCAGCGAGCTTCACAACAATCCAGAAGAGCCCATAATCATTGAAGGGCCTTTGAAGCCTTCTCACAACTTATGGTACCCGTATTCCACCGGAACCTGTACTGTCCGCCAATTTAAGTCGACAGAGAGGTTTGCCAGAGAGACGGCCGCCCATTATCATTTTGGGATGAGCAGTGTAGCCCGCACACTATGGCAATAGAAATGGCCGCACTTTGCACAATACACAATGTCATGTTTTGGGCGACGTCTTGAATAATTTAAGTTGGGAAAGGAACCCGCAAGGGAGAGTAGAGATGTATAGTCATAGCACAACTAGAGGGTACTTTTGGTCCGGTGGGTTCCTTGACAACATTGTATTGACATTCCATATAATTGATTGCTCCTTTTGCAACTACCCTAAAATATAACTAGAAGGTGTACCGTACATTTCTTTTCATCGGCCACACATACTTAGTCGTTCCAAGATATTGTTCTAACAAGCTCGGTATATCGAATTGTCATGTCAAAAAGTACCGCCACACAACTCATTTAAAGCTCGTTTCGCTCCCTCAGAAGGTCGGAAGCAAAGCCTGGTACTTCTCCAAATTCGACGACAACGACGATAACGAGAAATAGGCCAGCATGGAAGGGATAACTCAACCGTGGGCTAGAACCTGCTTCTGCAATATGAACCACTGCCTTGCTTGCCACATATACAATTTACAACGTATGTTGTGGCAATCTCGCTACGAATTGGAATTGCTTACCGAGGATGAGAAAGACGAGTTGATCGAACAGGCAGAGACGTTGATGCAAAACATACGATCTCTCCTGCGCAATGCTAAACATGCCTATGCTATGATGCTCCGTCACGCCCAGAGGCGTCAACAAAACAGCAACAACTAGGACAGCAAGACAGGAACTGATACTGGCAATGGCGCCAGTGGCTAGCTCACATACTGAAGGTTGGTATTTGGGTTAACTATAATCTAACCAACACCTAGAAGCACTGTGACTTGCCAAAAGTAGCAAGGAGCTAGTCAAATACATAGAAATTGCACAAATCCCTATACTATCTACCTTTTCTTCTTATGAAATTGCTGGCGTAAGCTTGAAGCTTGAAAATTTAACGTAGTAAGGGGTATACAATACAAACCCCCACTAGGTTACAAGTGGTAGATATATCATGCATAGAACTAATCTAATGCCTAGGGCAACCCTAAGCGCCATATCCAATCGTCGCCGGCAATGCTCACCCTCGGCGCCCAGACCGAATCGTCATCCACTTGCTTCTGGACGTTGGCGCTTATGATGAGAGTAACGTTGACATTCCGCCCGCGATGGCCGATGTTACGACAACTTTCGAGTTGATCAAATGGGACGATGAGCTCTGCTTTGCTGGTAGCCACTGGAAGTGTTATGGAGGGAGCTTCGCATGTTGTCGGTTTCCCGCAGGAGGCGTAGAAGCTCACACCCGTGGCTTTCCAGCCCGAATGAAACGAATACTTGACGGTGATGTGACTGCTGTTGGTTGCAGCTCTGAAGTCGCCAGCGATATCTGGCCAGTCTCTCCAATGTCCCACTTGCCGTTTCACCTTCAAGATGCCCAACACGTGTTGCTCTAGGTCGTAGAAAGTAGTGAGAAAATATGAACCCCGCCGATTGCACCCTCTTCCTTTGAGGTTATCTAGCGGGAAGGCTGCCGCACCGCCAGGAATGCCATAACCAACGATTGCGGGCGAATGACTTCCTGTAGGGCGTTCATGCCCGGAACTATCGCTTCCTGGTAAAAGTTCTGTTGACGTCGGGTTTGTATAGTTCGAGCTCGTAATTCCCCCGGAGCTCGTGGTAAGATTCTCGGATCCAGATGATACGGCCGACGAGGGAACTGTCGAAGAATATGTTGTTGAAAAGGCAACTCTTGTTCGTGTAACCGTCACCACATCGACGGGGAGAGTTGGAATGCTGAACTGCTGAGTCGAACTGGAAGTGGTAGTGCTCGGTGACGGCCGTGGAGGAATTAACTTGGTGAATGTTACAATGACTGTAGTCGTAGTAGTTGTACGTCCGGTAAGAGCTCTGCTGTCTAATTTGCCCAAGCCCTCGGAGAACGCAGGATCCACGAGAAGACAAAGAGCTGGGAGGACTAGGAGGGCAAGGAATAACGTTGGAAGCATTGTTGGCTCTAAAAAATGTTATTAATTCCAGAACTGGCAAATGCAAAACTGAGATCCTCCCGGAAAATGTTGAAAAGATCGGTGTCAAGGTGCGTTGCGACGGCGGCTTGCCGAGCATGAGAACCGTGGCAGCGGGAAGGTCCATGGTCACATGCACCCGACTTTCAATATCCAAGGAATGCAACTGGGCCGCATGTACCGTATGGTCTCCTAGCGAACTGGTTGTACCATGATTGCATTGCGTGCATCGAATCTGAAGTTACGAATCGCATTAAGATCGCATAAATTTCGCAGAATGAGGCTATATGCCATGCTTAAGTACGTAAGCTAGCCGGCAGTGTTCAGGAGCAGGAAAGGCAAAGGCGATGTTCGGATTAGGACAAATCATAATTTCATGATCAGACAATAGCAGTAAAGAATCCATTCCGTAAGGTCATGGTACTCGCCACGCTGGTTTCTACTCACATGAAACCCGCAAACCGCACTGACAAGACTATACATTAGATTACTTAGCATCGTGTACAGAAATTCATTCGTATCCGGACGCCGGACTCGACAGCGCTATTCGCCCCAGGAATGCCAGCCAACCTCCTCTCAGCGAGAGCTTGATTCAATGCCATCGTCGAGGCGCTCCATTTGCCATCTTTCTTATCTGCCCGTTCATCATACCTGGCGCAGCTTTTGCTGTCGACGGTAGTTTCTCTGTCAACTTTGACCAGAGCTCTAGAATGCCTGCACGCCGGGCTGGAAGCATACTATATTGCAAACTGTAAAGATTCTTCCGGTGTATCGGGGGTACGAAGCGCCCTGAAGCTAGACAGAGAAACACGCCAGGCGAAAGGTAGTGTTTGCGGATACGATTTCCAAGTTGGAAATACTCGTTGAACATAGCACGAAGAGGGAGAGGGACAGACTGCAATTGGTCAATTTAGCATATAAAAGCTGGCTGCAAAATAGATGAGAAGCTGACCTTCAGCTTGATGTAGGACGTTGGAGCTGAATCGGTGGGATCGCCAAGAAGTGATGGAGGAATATTCTGAAGATCAAACCGAATGCCACCTTCACACGGGTTAGCGTTCAATATAATAGTGGCTGAAACTGTTGACCTACCCGGTAAACGCCTGGAGTCCTTAATGCGTAACATGAGAGCAAAAAGGGGGAAATGGTTCAAACAAGCAAGTAGGGTATCCAGAATGGCCTTTAGGCTAATGATTGCCATACGCGCCGATGCAAATGTCAAGTAAAAGACAAATACAGTAGGTAAGAGGAAGAAAAGCTGGGTAAATAGAATGGTGCCCAGCAGAAGCTGATCAAGATCATAGTCGCAGGAGTCTATCCGGCTCCGAAGAACATTTCGCTTTTTCCCTCTGAATAGGTGGAAGAGCGAAATGATGATTGTCAACTGCCAATTGAAGATACGAGCGGATGCAATGTAGAAAGAGTATATGTGCAACGTCAGAATGGAGACAAGGTCAGAAAAGAGGGCTATCGGCATGCTGGCGCCTGCGAAGCTTGAGAAGCCTATGAAATAAATGACTCCTGGCAGAAGTTGTCTCAAAGTACCCATGCAACCTAAAAGAAGTTAACAATGTGGACAAAGGAAGACTACATTTCATGACGAGCGTACCTGACCAGTAGTCGATGACCCAGAGGAAAAGGTCGCCAAGGAATGCAGCAAGCTCGTTATTGAGTTTCAAGCCTGCAGGCCAATCCATTAACCAAACGATCATTCGCTGGAGCCCCTCAATCGACCAAGCACCCAGCACCTTATCCAGTTGTAATGCCACAGACTTCGCATTCTCGATGATATATGATCCGAGAGCGATCCCGATAATGACATCGTTCGCCACAAGCCAAAGACTGTTGTAGAAACGGATATACTCTGGATGGTTATTCGTAATACTTTCCCAATCACCTTTTCGCTTGCGTAGCGTGAGATATTGAATTGGCCAATAGCAGAATTGTTGCAGTCGAATGTCAACTTGCTGAGCAGTGGCGGACACGTCCTTAAGCGCAGCAGCCTTTTCTTGAACGCGCCAGTCGAGAATGCGGAGGAGGATCTCGGCAATAGCCCGATGCACGATTAAGCCCATAATGAATAGCCTGGCAATGAGGGGATAGACCCAAACAGATACAGCATAGCGGACGTTTACGAGGATATACCCCCAAAGAGTTGTAGCCGACTCTACCACACGTTCGCTAACGCTTAGCGTTCTTTTTGGACGCGTACCCACTAAGCCGATGTTTTTCTGCAGTAGAGCGTTTAGCTCGAAGGAACAGTTGATCTGGTCGATGATTGTCGGAAGGGAGCGTTCCTTTTGTGTTGATGGATGTCTAACGACTGTATGAAGCTTTAACTTTTCAACCAAGACTCTTTTACGCCGTCGCTCACGTTCTTCTTCGGCATCTATCCCATCGAGTGGCGGCACGCCTCTCCCTGACTTCTCAGACTTGTCTCCTAGCGCCAATGAGATTGGCCGAAGTGATAGATATTGCATCTTCGTGGGATGAGGGCGGTCGTAGATGATAATTTGAACTGTCATTCCTAGGTCCTCTGGACAGAAAATTCGAGGGAATTTGCTGTAGGGGTTCGTGAACGTTGCCAGAAGGGTTGGATTGAAACTTTGTGGGGTCGAGGGATTGTACAAGCCCAGAACTTGGAGAGATGTTCGGCCGCAACGGTCGAAAATGTGGCCAATTGGGTGTGGGCTGTTTCGGAAGAGTGTTCCAACACGAAGAGCATTGTCCACGCTCCTTGACTGCGTAGCCATTAGATGACGACTTCAGTGTTTAGGCAAAGGATCAGGACACGGACCTCTACATCTTGCAGAACCGCCACAACGAAGATATCCAATTCCGAGTTCCTCCATCCCACAAGAACTCCCCGACTATCGTTACTCCGGGATACGTCTGAAGGCCAGAATATCCTCAGCAAGCCATTATTTGTAACCATATCCCCATCCCGAAGCGCCTAGAACGAACCACGGCGTTTCAATTGTTCGCGGGCCGAAATGCCACCGCCACCGATTCGGGGATGCTAATTCCCGGTGGGATTAGAGAAAAGTCGTTGGCTATCCGTAGAGTTCGTTCCACATACCAAGTCGGTCTCGCGAACTGCGATCCGCTCGACCGGGAGAATTAGTAGGAAGAAAAGGATGGAGAGAACCGCAAAGCCCTTGGTTGCTCGAGTCTGTAAATTCCAGGAAGCCTGTTAGAAACTGCTATGCATGGGCCCTCCACGGCTTTGCCGCAGGACGCTTACAACAACGCCGTGGTCCCAGGCGAAAATGGCAAGTTCATACAGCCGAGTAACAAGGTCCCAGCGCGCTGTGATGTATCCGGCCACGAAGATGCCCAACGTTAGGATAGAGAATGGGTGCATTAAGCGGTCGAGGCAATCGAGCTAGTTATCACCTAGAGAACAAGAAGGAAGGTTGTGCGGTGTGGTTGATCCTAGAGGTATATGAACCCGACCGCAAGTTGTTGCCGGTGGAAGTGTAGGCGGAGGTGAACGATGGGTCTGGTTTGGGTGCGATTGCGCGGCAAAGGGAGCATGGCGATCAATATCATCACCAGGAAAATGGCGCGGCTGATGGGCGCGGCAGCAGTGCGGCTCTGCTCGTCAGGCGCGTCGAGCAAGAGGGTCCTGGACTTAGGGAGCGCCTGAGGCGTTGCAGCCCTTAATTGCGCTTCACGTGCAGGTTGCGCTAGGGTGCGCCCATTCGTCATAGCGCTCCGCTCCCCACAACTCTGTAGAACAACTAAAATACCAACCGATCAACCCACGTTCACTTCTTAAATTTTTGCTAAATGGCTATTCTGAATGGACTAATGCCAATATAGTTCTGCACTTCCATTTTATAGGTAGATGCTCTGTGGAGTATTGTTGCTATGTGAATAGCGTACTTCTACATATCAAGTCCTGGCAATAAAGTAGGCAGTATGTACTAGTTCTCTGGTGCGTAAGTCTGAGGACGTATGATGATACATTATGCAGCACAGTTCACGAGTAGCTGCAGTTCAAATAGACAGATTAAGTTAGATGAGATTTGTAGTTAGAGGGAATATTCTGAGATGTGGTGACCCTCCAAATACCAACCTGCGCAAAATATTTGGTGGGGATGGCAAAGAGAAAATAAATTGGTATATTCTACTTTTTTTTGAACTATATATTTTATTTTGTAGAAGATATATGTTTGAGGGGTTGGGTCGGTGTACAGAATCATGCTCTTGCCTTTTACCAGAACATGCAATGCACCGCCCAACTAACCCCTTAATCCAATCTTTGGCAACCACTGCGGGTTCGACCCGCGCAAAACTTATTGTTTTGCAAAATTTTGCTCCAGACTTGGCTGTCGCCTCAAATAATTTAACAAAGCTCTGGAAGTTAAATTTACTACAAATATTTCATGATAACATCGATATTATACATTCAGCGAAGCAGCTGCTGGGAATCTTTGGCAGGCGCTTTGGCCTCTAGTCCCATAGCTTTGCCCAGCACCGCAGACTTTTACCCAAGCTCCAGCTCGGCCCTCCTCGGCATGTGTATCTGCCCTGCATCCCTCCTAGGCTTTTCCCCATGCACTCTTCCATCAAAATCTTCCAAATTATTCCTGCAGCGGACGACTCTCCACCGACAAGAAATTTGTTGATGCAGGGCGTCGCACACCGCCTTACTTGCTCGTGCCATACGTCAAAAACCCAAAGGGTCGGAACTGGTCTGCCAGAACTTTGGCCTGCTTTGCTCCGTACTTGAATAGGGTCCAAAAAGGGGTTCTCCGTCCGTGAGAAGCCGCTATGGAGCGAACAAGAGCTCAGGTGCTATCTAGGTATTTCCCCAACATCTTTGTGTCTCGCACAATTTGCTTCGTGCGAACCTCAAGGATGATGTCGTAACATTCCTAGCAAATCGCGTCGCTGAGGTGCTGTGTTTCGCGTAAGAACATGTTACCTTTCTGGACTTTCTCATTTCTCAGGCTTCGTGTCAGGCGAATGGTCTAAGAAACGAGCTAAGTTCGCTTCACTTGTTCCGCTCGACCTTTCGGGAAGAGGGTATGCGTGTAGAGGGCATGTGCCTGCTAAGAAAAGGATAAATACGTAGCATAGGGAAGGCATGATACGTAGGGGAGATCACGATCCGTAGAGGAGGTACAATGGGCAAAGGACGGCACGATGCGTAGAGGTCACGATATGTCGAGTAGGGTAGGCCCGTTGGAGGACCGCTCCCGCAAGGATGGCGCGCGGAATGGGAACGGCAATCTACTACGTACGTACATACACGTTCGTACAGACGCTGTACCCAGGGAGGGTGGGGAGCGCTAATGAGCTTACGGGAAAGGTCTCACATTACTCATCGCATTTTCGGGGCGCCTGAGGACAAGTGAAGAATTAATATACGAAGAGAAAAGATGCGTCCAGGCCAGGATCAAGGGGACATGGGGATCTGAGCATGTCTTCCGAGGCCGCTTATCGCATTTGCTCCATACATAGACATATTATATTCCGTGTGGCCCGCCAAACGGCTAAATTCTTCTATTTCGTTCTAGTTCTGCGTTGGACAATTCCCACGGGTGATTTTCCGCTTTTCGGTTTTCGGCAGCACAGCTTCCCGGTTCCTGCAGGCGGGACAAGGTTGTTTATCGATAGCAAAGCTAGGAACAGCTGCAGGAGCTTGGGAGTTGCGCCGCCGGAGTCACACCTGGTGCGCGACTTTCATATACGTAGCGAACTAGCGGTAATTGATGACGGGAGATACGGTTGGCTGGTAGGTCGTGCCTGCTGTCTTCCTTTTCTTTTTGCGTTCGTTGACGTGGCCGAACGCGGAATGCAACGTCAGACGCTCGCTTCGGAGTGCAGCCGGACGTAGCCCATCACCGGGCTTGCTTCGGCGCGGGCGACGGAACACGTGGTGAGCGGGAGTGGAACGGCGCAGCCGGTGTTCCTGAGAGCCCAGGACTAGGCGCGCAGGGCGGGCCAGTTGAGGACAGGCATTTGCGCCCCGGGACCGCAGCGTTGCCGGTAGCGGTTAGCGAGTTGATCCGGGCCCTGGTCGGGCCATGCGGGCGGGTGCAGCGATCGACAGGCACAGGAAGCAGGTACCCCGCCAATGGGCTGTAGGGCTCGCCGCGGCGTCAGTGCTGGCTTCCGTCGTCGCCGCTCAACGTGAACGCCTCTGGCGGCGAACTGCCCCACGGCAGGCGTGCAGCTACGGCAGGCAGGCAGGCAGGCGTTCGGGAGGGGAGCGGCGCCTCGCGGGAACAATAGATGCGCTCCTGCCGCACTTCCGCGGCGTGGTAGTTACGGGTCGTGGCACCGCAGGCACCCCACCGAATATCAAGTCGCTCCTTCCCTCCTAACGGTCCCCTTAGATCCTCCACGCCGATTTTGTTTACCCACACTCCCCGTTCCTTCAACCTTCCCCCATCAACACTCCTTTGCACCTTACCTTCTATATCTGTTCCGCGCGTGCTTGCACCACCTTCACCCCGGTTCCGGCCTTACCGTTGCCAAATTCTTCAAGGCGACTGGACGTCGCGAGCTGCCATCTCCACCTGACGTAGCGTTTAAACATTCCTCTGCTGTCGAGCTGGCAACGCGCAGTGACGTGCACCTGCGGAATCTTGCTTCCTAGGTCGCTGGCCAACCTCCGAGCCTACTGTAAGTTAGCTGTGTTTGATCTAATGCATTCCCTTCGTCTTTTCCTCTTCTCGCTCCCTTGGTGCTTTCTCCCTTCTCCCTTAGTCGTACGCCTCATCATCAGCCTACGAATGCCTGCAAAGCGTGCATCGAGGCTTCCTTCTGCTCCTTCCACTGCTAACGCCGGCCGGCTGGCCCTTCAGTTCAATACGTTCATTAGAGTCACGTATACCTTGCGACTGCCGAATCAGCGATCGTCATGAAGGCTGCGACTATCTTTGCTCTTGCCGCTTTCGCGGCCGGCTTGGCCACCGGGCAGCCTCATGGTAAAGTCTGAGTAAACATATATCCAGCGTGTCCCGATACTCACGTGATTCAAGGTCGTCGCCATGGCCGCGTCCATCCAAAGCGTGAGCTTGTTACCTTGATTCAGTATGTTACCGTCACGGCCGCAGACGTGATCGTCTTCGTGGACGAGTATGGAGTTCCGTTCTCCACAGGCTATGGAGACCGCGACCCGGCTACCCAGGCCCCGCTGGCGCCGTCTTCCGTGGAGGAAGTTAAGCCTGCGCCAGTTGAGCCGACTACTGTTCCCGAGGCTCCTCTTGAGGAACCTGGTCCTGTGGATTCTCCCTCCAGCGTCCCGGCTGAAGCACCGCCCACAATGACTCCCACCTCGGCCCCAACTCTCCCGGCTGAGCCGGTTGTTTCCTCCCCTCCGTCTGTCTCGACGGCAATCCCTCGCGCTCCCGCAGCCACTGGCGGCATCGGTATCACGTACTCTCCATACAATGCCGATGCTTCTTGCAAGAACGCCGACGAAGTGTACGCAGATTTCCAACAACTCGGCGAATATGGGGTCGTTCGCATTTACGGTACCGATTGTAACCAGGTGGAGACTGCCTTTGCTGCAGCCCAGGCGTTGGGACACACGCTGTTTCTAGGTGTTTGGAACCTCGATATCTTGCAGCAGGAGCTTGATCACATCATCGACACTGCGAGCTCCGACTGGTCCGTCATCGATACCATCAGCATTGGCAATGAGCTCGTCAACAATGGCCTGAAATCTCCTGGTGAAGTTGTGGGCACCGTCAACAATGCTCGTGGCATTCTTCGTGCCGCTGGATACCAGGGACCTGTGGTAACAGTCGATACTCATGTCGCGATCATTGCTCATCCTGAGTTATGCGAGGCGTCGGATTATGTTGCCGCCAATTGTCATGCTTTCTTCGATGGCGGCGTGGTCGCTAGCGAGGCTGGGAACTTTGTTCTTTCACAAGCCCAGCGTGTCTCTTCTACTTGCGGCGGTAGGCGCACCGTCATTACCGAGACGGGCTGGCCTTCTGCGGGAACCAGCAATCACCTCGCCATTCCTTCGCCTAACAATCAGCGCGCCGCGATTGCATCGCTCAAGAACATCTTTTCCGGCGACTTGATCCTTTTCACGGCCTTCAACGACCTTTGGAAGACGAACAATGCGGCCACCCACGAGGCGGAGGAATATTGGGGCATTGTCAATTGATGGGTTTCGACATTTGGCCCATGTTAGTGGTGCTCACTTGACCCCCATTTCACGACACATCATGACTGCATCCATTCCCTTGCAAAACCCATCGCACAGGGCAAGACGCCGGTGGTCATTTTCTTTTGTGGCAGGCTTGCAGGTCTTGGTGACCCCGCAAAATATCACTTTCTGCTCTTTTTTTCTTTTCCTTATGATGGGAGGTCCCATGCGCTGAGCTGGTCGGCATCTGCAGACATGAGAGCCAAGCAGTTTTCAGTCTTGCAGTCTTATTCAGTCTCAAGCTAACAATGGGAAGGAGGTGAGGAGTCTTGAGAGTTAAGGCTGGCTTTCTTTTCTGGACAGGAACGTGCATAGCATGGTTGACGATGGCGTCTCCATCGGATTCAATCCCTGCTTTTGTTCGATAGCTTCTTTGCAATTCAGAAAGGTTCAAACTATATTCGGCGGCTCGACAGATTTTCAATGCGTGAGTGCAGCGATAAGTGATGCCAAACGTGAAAAGAAGCATCTCCACTATTGCTATCTTTGATCGTCAGAAGTCAACTGCCGCACGACCTTTTCTTTATTTCAGTCATAAGCATTTATGAGGATAATTTCATCAATCTTCTAACAGAAACAGATAACCTGGCTCAGACTCAGATACAGGTATGATCATTAATACACTGACGTAGGTCGAACATGTGAGGGTAACCACCAGTGATGATCGTCCTAAGATTGTAGATCTCGAGTCAAGCGTGGCAGACACGTCCAGGGATGCCATTCTGCTCCACATCGTTATGGCCCAGTATCGTCGAGCGGGTCGTAGTAAACAAGCCGTCAGGATGGCGCGTCCGTAAGCGGGACATATTGCACACCGTACAACTTCTCGCGCGTGACGCTGCCGTCCTCTTTCTTGTCTACGACGTAGATGTACTGACCACCCCAGCCGGAGCCGACTGGAATAAAAAGCCTGTAATTCGTTAGCCTCCGATTCTGTTCCAATTCCACGCCTCCCGGCCAAGCATGGCAATCACGCACGAAACCGGCTAAGACTTACCGCCCCGGCGCCTTCAACTGGTCCACCAAATCCACATGATGTTCCGCCGCCGCGGCGCCCACATGGATCGCATCGTACGGAGCGTCCTCGCTCCAGCCCTTGCGCCCGTCGCCCTTGACGAACTTCACGACGCCGCTCTCGAGCAGCTCGCGGCCTTCGGCGCTCTTGGCCATGTTGGCCTTGGCTAGGTCGACGAGCGGCTGGATGTGGTCGATGCCGACGACGGTGCCGCCCGGCTTGACCAGCTCGGCCAGCACGTGCGTCAGGTAGCCGGAGCCGGAGCCGATGTCGAGGACGCGCGCGCCGGGCTGCAGGCGCGGGAGCAGCGATTCGGCGGCGTTGGCATGCATGTGCGGGGCGGAGATGGTGGCAGAGTGGCCGATGGGTTGGGGCGAGTCTTCGTAGGGCATGGAAGGGGCGTAGTGGGCGCGGTCGACCTGGGATAGCGAGAGTGTTAGAATAGGTGAAGGGAAGAATGGCTCATTATTTGGATTGCGCAGGCTTGGATTCCATCTTCTACACTATCCCAGGAGCGTTGTGTTCGGGTTGTAGGTAGCAGTGTGGCGGGCGCTGCGAAAGGAATGAAAACGAAGGACTTACGCTCTGCATGGCCTTTTTGACCCTCTCGGTGGTGATCAGGCCATGCCTCTCGAGATTGGCCACGAGTGCTTCGTTAGTGGAGCCACTGCTTCTCCAAGCCATGCTGATGTGTCTGCGGGCAGGCTCTGGACCGGAGAGCTTGCTGCCGCGAGAGAAGAGCTTAAAACACACGGTGACGAGGGCTACGAGAGCCGCAGCGAGAAAATAACGTCGATGTCGAATGGTGAGAAGTTGGGCGAAGTTGGGCAGAATGCAAGGAGTGAAGATCGGTCTTTGTGGTCTGGTGAGGCGGGAGCAATTTCAGTTGCACTGGGATCTGGCGATTAATGCTCCTAACCTCACGTCACTGCTCGGGGGGGAGAAGTGGCGGCGGCGCCCACCTCCGCCGCGCCAATCAGATATGATTGTTGCGCAAGCAGTCAAATACAACCATCCGAGAACAGGTGGGATCTCCATTACCAGACCCTCTAACCAATGACAGTCTCTAATTTCCTAAATTGCCGGTAATGTCTTCGGGACGCAGAAGAGAATTGGCTTCTTCGGAATGCAGCCACGAAATGCCGAGTACGTAGCGTTGCGGGGTCGGTCGGGCCACAGACGTGGCGCAGCTGGCGCGCACCGCCACAACCAGATCCCTGCGCGAAACTGGTCTCCCCAAAATTTGACCCCGAACTCGATTCAGGTGCTAAATTCTAGGCCACTGCTTCCGCGAACCGCATCCTCATCCTCATCTCTATACTTCCGACCCTATCTTACGGCCGCACAATATCCTCCTCCGCGCGGGGGCTCGCAATCGATTGTAGTGACGGCTAGCCACGCCCATCGCCCATCGCGGCGTTCCTTTGCCTCCATCGACTGACCTATCCCTCCGTCCCGGTGCTCTCCTCCGATAGCCCACAATGTCGCTCGTCAATCTCGCCAACGTTTGCTCGCACCTACAAAATGCGTCCAAGGCGCGACTAGGCCTGACCTCAATCCCGGTCTCGAAGCTGCACGTCGCGCTAATGCTGGCCCTTCAACGAGAAGGCTTCCTTTCCTCCGTGACGCTCGGGGGCGCGAACCCGCCCGCCAACCTAGTGCAGGGCAATCCGTCACCTCCGGCCGACGAGCTCGTCGCCGCGCAGAAGGAGCCCGAGCCCTCGGCCGACGCCCTAGCCGCCGAGCCCTGGCTCATCTACGACAGCCGCGACTGGACTGACATGGTGCGTTGGGGCGACGACGCCGAGCAGGTCGTGCCGCGCAACCTGGCTCGCCGGCGTCTCTGGCTCGGCCTCAAGTACTGGGACAATGAGCCCGTGCTGAGTCGCATGGGACTTATCAGCAAACCCAAGAAGCGTGTCATCCTCAATTCGGCGCACCTACAGAAGATTACGAGGGGATTCGAGGCTAATTTCGTCAAGGGCTTGAGGAGACCTGGAGAGTGTATATTTTTAAATACGGATAGGGGTGTTTTGGAGAGTCGCATATGCGCGGAAAAGAATATTGGTGGGATGGCGTTGTGTAGAGTGCTGTAGATGGGAAGGGAAGAGCTGATTAAGTGAAGGAAGACATGTATCATAAGATGTGTGGACATATTGTACATTAGGCAGTGGGCGCACCTGTCGCTCTCGCTGGCGTTCTAAAACGATACGGCCGGTATTATGCATACTCCAGGAGTACTTCTTCCCTTTGGGGTACTGATTTAACTATCCTTCCACTTATCTCTATTTGAGAACATGTTCTAGGCGATATCCCCCTAGTGCTATTTGGAATTGCGAATGCATACGCATGTTCTAAACCATGCTTGACACTGATGCATGCTGTTGAAGTCGTAAGCCGCAACTGGCACTCCGTCTCATTCAGTCTTGGTCCAACTCCAAGCATACTGGCGCCGAACAAATCCAGCTCACTCCACCAATTCTTCAAACAACCTATCTCTTTCTGCTCTCAGTTCTTCTAGTCTTCTCCGCGCCTTCTCCACTTCTTTTCTCGCCTCCTCCTTCCGGTCCGGTAACCCCTTAAACGCTCCAACCCTTCTCTCCAAATCCCCTACCCTCTCTATCAAACCCTTCACCTCCGCTTCCCTTTCCACGAGCCCTCCAATCGTCACAGTTGGCTGCTTCGATCCTCTCTTTCCACCGCCTTTACTCGGCGATGCCGGGCCCCTGTAGTCCGGTGATAGAGTCGCAAGCCGGTCCTCGTACTCGCGGAGTTTGGCGCGCAATGCCTTAGTCTTGCGGGTCCAGTCGACCGTTTGATTGGCTAGCGCAGACGGTGGCGCAAAGGCGGACGACTGCAGCGCCGAGAGGTGCGCATGTAGGGTCTCGAGAGTAGTTTCGAGGGTACTAGCGAGATGCTGGAGGGTGGCGAGGTGGATGGAGAGGGTGGATTGGGTGTGCGTGTGCGGGATGAGTGCACTAGCGATACTGCGGCGGTATTAGTTAGATAAATAGGTGGAAAGACGGATGGGTAAAGGGCAGAGACCTACGATTCTGGATGCGCGCGTGGAACATCGAGGACGACAGCAGCGCGAGAGAGAGCGTCGAGGTTGCCGTGGGCTTCAGGGGTGAGGGCATCCGTGATGGTGTCGTAAACCTCCACGTCAGGGTTTGAGGAGTCGTTCTGGATATCATTACGTGTTAGTCGAGTCGTAGCAAATGGTCTTCGTTCCAACTTGAGAGCTTCGAGAAACGGGCAGAAGGCACCTCTATTTCTTTCAGCGCCTCTTGCTGGAGTTCTTCTACAAGTTCGGCTTCTTCATCTGCCCGTTCATTGGCAGTTGCTAGAGCTAGAAGCGCCTTAAGTGTGTCCTCGTTGCGTTCAAACGAAGGGATCGTTCGTCCATGGTAGATTTTCGCGAGCCATGAGTCAACTTGTTGCCAATCTTGGGCCTGAGCGCGTTGTTGTCGCGCTTTGGACGGGGAGAAAAAGGCACTAGGGTCGAGCCCAGAGTCATCCATTATAGCTACGCTTAATGGTAGGGAATGACGCTGGTAATTGACTGATTTTCAAAGGAAGAAACTAATTAAAGAAAAATAAAATAGGAAAGCACGTAAAGGTTATCAGTATTCGTGTTGTTTTGAAGGAAAAGCTGGCAGCAGCAGCCGTCGAGGGAACTACTGATGGAAGAAATTCAAGACAATTACTCGGTCAATGATCGACTTTTTGCGAGAGTAGCTGCTTAGGTCCTGGAGTAAATAGATGGGCTTCACAACTATCACAACATCGGAAAAGGTTCTGCGGCTCGCCCCACGAGATGAAGGTCCAATTCGTGTGAACCAAGCAGTAGCTCGCGGACGCGGTGCCGCGCTACGGGTGTCCACGAGTCATGAGCGAGGAACGCTTGGGCCAATGAACGGTCTTGGCGTCTCGCCGTATCCCCGGCCGGTCGATAGCCCGAACGGGATGCTCTCTTGAAAAAAAGCTCATCCTACTTCTCCACGACAGAATATGCGGCGGCGGGGTGCCATTGCGGTCGGTATCACCAAGCAGATCCACGAGCATTTCACTGATAGAGTCAATAGGTTTCTTCCGTGCGACGCGTCTGCGTGTTTTGTGCCAGTCAGTCAGTCGCAGCGCCTCCGATACATGCATCGCGCCGATTCGCCTTCACGCAGCGCCAACGCCTCCACTCCTCATGTTCTAGAGGGCAGTCTTTTGCGTCACAATCGGACGTACCTCATAATGATCAATCCGAGTCCCAGCGTAGTTTCGGGAGGCCAGTCTTCGGCTCCTCCAACCCACGGCCGGGGCAGAGGCAACAATCAGGCCAGACAACATTTGGTAGACCGGCATTCGGAAGACCAAACTTTGGGTCCACTCCGGAAATACAGGAAGAGAATAGTGTGGGAAAGGGTGAAGGAGGCGATGCCGCTGAGGAATTCGCTCGCTCGCCAGAAGCATCAGGCGAAAATGGATACGGCGGCTCAAAAGGCAGTTCTGGAAGCAATAATTGGGATCAAGGAGTAAATCGAGCTCCTATACGATATCTCAAGGCCCAAGAGACTGAGCAGTCGCAATCGCTACAAGGCGGACGCCAAGCAAGTTCGCAATCTCAACGTAAGCCTCCGTACCTCGCAACAGGCTCTCGACAGACCCGAGAAACTCTATCGGCATCGGCATCTGAGCAACGGGGACGGTACCTTTCGCAGGGGGATATACAAGGGAACGGTAGAAAGCCAGCCTTCTCGATTCGTAAAATAGCAGTCACTTCTCAAGAGGTAGGAGGCAACGAACTGCGAGCGGAGCAGACTGATCCCGCGTACATGACAAATTGGCGTCATATTAGGCGGAAGTCTCCGGGGACAAGTTACGTCCACCCGGCAGCTGCAATTGCTCGCGAGGAAGACCAGTTTCTACGGGGCCGACACCAACGGGAGCAGGATTCAAAAACTAGTTCATATGTGCCACTGAGCCGACGCGAAGACGCAAAATGTTTTCTGTGCGGCGAAGTTGGCCACTTCAAATCAGAGTGTCCTCAACTAGGCGAACGGATTGCTCAGAAGTCTCCTGGCGATGATCCTGCTGAGCCTGAGTTTGCCGTATTCAAACCATTGTCGAAAGATCGAGCCGAAGGACCTTCGATTTGGCAGGAATCCTCAAGCCAACCCAAACGCACCTTCTCTCAACCTGAACCGTCCAGGCGTACGCTTGAAACAGGAGCGAAGGATCGCTCAAAAGGCAAGGGCCGCAGGCGCGAACAGACCCGCGCTGACGACGACGAGGATGAGTTTGACCCCGAAGAGCTGGCCGCTCGTAAGAGACAGCGGAAAGAGAGGAAGGCTGCCAAAAACCGAGCAGCTGCGACGAAAAGGCCCAGTCCGATTTATCTTCCGGAGTACATTAGCGTTTCCGGTCTTGCTGTCGCGCTGAGGGTACGGTTAGAGAAGCTTATTACAAAGATGGAAGAACTTGGATTCGAAAATATTCACCACGACCACGTACTCAATGTCGAAAATGCAGGGTTGGTTGCCATGGAGTATGGTCATGAACCTGTTGCTCAAGGTCAGGAGGAGATTGATCTCGTTGCGCAGCCTGAACCTGACGACAAGTCACATCTCCCTACTCGTGCCCCTGTTGTTACAATCATGGGTCATGTCGATCACGGCAAGACCACCCTGCTGGATTACCTACGAAAATCATCTGTGGCGGCAACAGAATTTGGCGGAATCACCCAGCACATTGGGGCTTTTAGTGTTCCCATGCCTTCTTCTAATAGGACGATAACTTTTCTCGATACTCCAGGGCACGCTGCGTTTCTGAGCATGCGTGCCCGCGGCGCAAATGTCACCGATATTGTTGTCCTTGTGGTTGCCGCAGATGATGGGGTGATGCCCCAGACCGTCGAAGCCATAAAGCACGCACAGGAAGCGAGTGTCCCTGTCATCGTCGCCATCAACAAGTGTGACAAGGAAGAAGCCTCACCGGAACGTTGCAAGCAGGATTTAGCTCGTCATGGAATTCAAGTGGAAGACTATGGCGGCGACACACAAGCCATCCTTGTAAGCGGCAAGACTGGCCAGGGTATGGAGGACCTCGAGGAGGCCATTGGCACACTATCCGAGATTCTTGATCACCGGGCGGACCCCGCGGGCCCTATCGAGGGGTGGATTCTCGAAGCTACAACTAGGAAGGGCGGCCGTGTTGCCACCGTTCTCGTCCGCCGAGGTACCCTTCGTCAAGGTGACATCCTCGTTGCCGGCCGAACGTGGACTCGTGTACGCAAGCTCTGTAATGAAGCTGGCGTTGAGGTCGTAGAAGTTGGGCCAGGCATGCCCATTGAAGTGGACGGCTGGCGAGACCAGCCCGTTGCTGGCGATGAAGTCCTTCAAGCCTTCAACGAGGAAAGAGCCACAGAAGTCGTTGAATTCCGCGAGGAAGAGGTTGAGCGTCAACGTCTGGCTCGCGACATGGATGCCATTAATGCTGCCCGCCGCCTCGAGCAGGACCGGCGCCAGCGTGAAGAAGCCGCTACTCGAGCAGCCAAGGAAGGTATCGACTTGGAAGACGAATGCAGAGAGGCCGGCCCCCAAACGGTTCCGGTCATTATTAAGGCGGACGTGAGCGGCAGTGCTGATGCTGTTCAAGATGCCGTCGCGCCGTTGGGCAACAGTGAGGTGCACACGCAAGTGCTGCGCTCCGGCGTGGGCCCCGTGTCCGAGTCCGACGTCGACTACGCGGCTGCGACTAGGAGTCTCATCATTGCATTCAACGTACCGCTCCAGCCGTCTGTCGCTACTATGGCCGAAGCTGCAGGTGTTCGTATTCTGGAGTCCAACATCATTTATCGGACTACGGAGAAGGTCAGAGAGGAGTTGAGTGACCGATTAGCGCCGCTGATCAAAACTCGTGTGGTAGGCGAAGCGGAAGTGTTGCAACAATTTGATATCGGCCTGGGCGGGCGGAAGAAGATGCGCGTTGCCGGTTGTAAAATTAGAAACGGTATGATCTCGCGAGGGGGGAAAGTGAGGGTATTGAGGCGGGACGAGACAGTACATGATGGTAAGCTCGGCTCCTTCGGACATGGCAGGACCTTGAGAATGTTTGACTGACTTTTGGATAAGGCATTATCACTTCGCTCAAGAGCGGAAAGAAGGACGTCATGGAAATGAGCAAGGGGACCGAGTGCGGTCTTGCTTTTGGTGCCTGGCAAGGCTTCGAGACTGGCGACCAGATTCAAGCGTATGAGGAAATCTCAGAGAAGCGATTTGTGTGATAATACCCAGACACTATAGACGGTAGATTGGCTGACTCCACCATTTCCGGTCGCATTCACGGAGTTTTGCATAAGTTGCGGAACAAAGCGCGACTTGCATAGCATTGGGAGGCAATGAAAAAGGCAAAATCGCTAAAAATTATCCCACACTTTTGTAATATACTTCGCACGCCTGTACATTTTACTACAATAAGACACTACTTCATCGTACATTCAGCAAAATGCTCAGACTCCTTTCCGCAGCTTTGCTCCTGCCCATAAGACAGGGGCTAAGTGCTTTGGCAAGTTGAAGCCAAACAAGCTTATAAACCAGAGTACCGCAAGAATCGCTGTTGGTACCAGCAGTAATTCCGTATGGTGCAGGAAAGGAAGGGCTGCATCTTGTCAGTGCTTGAGCTAAAAGATAGGGAGCTTCAACTAACCATTATACCCTAGGAATGTAATAACCGTATAGTATCCAAAGGCAACAAGATACAGTGTGTTACCAAAGAATAAAGAGACCCTAGCAACGCATGAATAGTTAGCACTCTGGCCAATAGTTCGTGATCAGTGGGATTCGGTAAATACCAGTGGTTGCTAGCAATCAGCGGCATCAGCACGAACTGGACGACATAAAGAAAAACCCAAACAGGGAAGAATGCTCTGATTGAAACCTATTCAACACACCGTAGTTAGCTCCGTTAAAGCGACAGCAGTTTCCACAATCCACCATATCACAGCCACCTACATCGAAACAGTATCCGAACTCCAGCTGCTCCGACTCCCCTGGCTGACTGAATAAGCCCTGTCTCCTCCTGCCCGGCAGCCCAGGTACGCCCGGCCCCAGCAGTCTGCCCACAAGGAAATATGCGGCCGTCGATACTAGAAGCGAGAATGCTAGGAAATGAACGAATATGAAGACGAGCATGATGCGAAGCGTTTTCACGAAGCCGTCGGCGTATGCTAGTCCCCAAGCAAGGGACGTAAGCAGCAGGAAGAAGGAGAGGAGATAGGTGAAGGATGGGTCTGGCCGGTGCCATGTATTCCTAGTTTCTGTTCGAGTAAGGCGCAATCAGTCATGTCTTGTTTCATTGGGGAGCGTAGTCACCGGGAGGCAACGTACGTTTCTGTATAACTCCGTTAATGATAAGCTAGCATGAAGTAGAAGCTTAGAAGATCATACATGATAGTATATTGATCGAAAGACTTTCTTCGGAGCTATTATCAAGCTCGTCATCTCCCATACAGCCATCTCGAAGTCCATCTGCGGAAACTTGAAAAGCCGTTTGAAGAATCGTGGCATTCGCACACCATCGCTCCGATTGTTCGGGGCTGTGCCGCCAAAGTTTGGCGGTGGACCATGCTGCCTGGGTAGGGAAATGTGAGGGTTCATCGTCATCGGTCAATGTCGAGTCCTGTTGAAGCCGAGTGCCCTTGAGGTTAGAGCACAGGCTGCACAGCTGGTGATGTTGAAACGCGCTTCGAAGGGTAGGTTTGCCAGCGGCCCGTATTAAGGTTAGAGATGACGCCAGCGACGTGCTTTAAACCAGTGTAATGTGCACAGGTTCAATAGATTTTACATCTGACAAAAATAAAAGTAGCGTTCTGGCGGTAGCTGCCTGGTGAAGAAGAGAATGTTTCGCGGTGTCCAGAAGCACGGGAGTAGGCACGGAGTTTGTAGGCCGTTTCTTGGCGCGTTTGAAGCCACGTTAAAGGCGCCCGGGCCTTCCATCCTCTGAGGGAACTTGAAAGGACCGCACGCGTGCAATAAACGCAATAAGCGCTCGCATTCAATATAAGGTTTGGGACAAGGAGGCCGCATTTTGCTCGCTCGAGCACATTTTATCTTGCATGAAGATTTCAATAAATCCTACTGCCTGAATGCCCCCATAAGACTTGCCCACTTTAGTGCCATAGGTACAAAAAATGTCGAAGTACATACCCCATGCGCAACGCGATCGAAAGCTATTAGCCGTTACGGGATATTTCTATTTTCGTGCTGCGCATTTGGATAGCTTATATTTACTTTTATTGTGAAATTTTTAGCTTGGAATTGACACCGTGCCGGAGTGGTTAACGGGTTAGACTTGAATTGCATTCGAGATATCTAATGGCTTAGGCCTCACAAGTTCGAATCTTGTCGGTGTCGTCATTATTTTGTTTTTAGCCTTCCACAAGACTGTATTGTTTGAAATAACCTGTCTTAAGTACGCGAGCAATTAGTGTTGGTCTTTCCGATGAGCTTTCTACTAACCCTCACACATTTGGGCGGTGAACGGGGTAGGGTCCAAGGCTGGTCTCCGCCAAGAGAAGTTCCAATGAAAGCAGTATTTATTATTTTGATATCTTCAATCTTCGAGATGCAATACAGCAGATGAAACAGGCTCACGACACTCCGCACGCTTGGAGTCATCCATGCCAGTGTAAGTCACGGGGTTGGTAACTCTAACTCGCGCCAAAAAAAAAAAAAAAATAGAGTCCAATATTCAAATAACAACTTCCTCGAAATTTATACACACAACTTGGTCTCTCCCTTCTTTCAGAGGGAGTAATAGTCACTCATACGCTTTTGAGATATAAAAAGCTCGGCTCTCTCGCCTGTAATGCCAGTGGTACGAACCCACGATGTTTACTTTTACACCTCACTAAGTTACGTACATCTCTTGTCCCTAGAACCCCCTTTCTATGATTTAGAAAGCACTCTTCATTTCGGAGAACGCGGAAAAGCTTAATCATATGATGGAAAGAGGCTGTAGACAGTCGAACTTCATATTTGTGAACAAACCGAGCTTGACACCACATCAAAGTCTCTATACTTAAAAGCACATGGAATATATACACAGTACAACCCTCTAGGCCCGTTGGTTTTACTTTGTGACGTCCTTTGGGGTCGCTGCGAATGTTGGTCGGACAAACCTGCATAAGCAAAGCATTAGATTACAGAAACGGGGGGAACGGTTGATCATGCGGCAGGTTGGGGTAGTAAACGTACCGGTCACTGTGGTACACTTTAAACTCTCCTCCAAGAAGCTCCTTCTCACGCGCCTTGTCCGCGAGATGCCTCCTCACTTGATCGCGATCCTCCTCAGCTTGCAGCATTGGAATTAAATGAATTCGTGACCACATTTTCTCTCGCGCTAGCTCACTAATCCCGTTCAATGATTAGTACTAGTCCTTCCAATATTACCCTGGGCATGCGATTCCGACATCGCAGACTTCGAAAGTGTTGTCGTGGTCAAGCGGCGTCAAACACGATTACAAAATCCAGCGCAACCTAGATGTAGCGGGTTCGACGTACTTGTGCTCTCTCACCCCCTTGCCAAACTCGTAGAAGCCCCATGTGCAGAGCAGCGTGACACCCAGGAAGTAGTATGACGGCCGGAACCCTCGAGCGGGCAAGTTGCGTTTGTACTGAACCGGCTCATAGCCGCCCGCGGGCGGCATGTCCTGAGGCATTGCGGCGGATGTGGTGTGCGAGCGGCACGACCGTCGTGTGAGCGCGGGAAGAAGAGCGCAGGCAATGGCGCGGTCGTCGGCGTGATCGAAGTTGGAGATGCAGCTTAGAGATCGCCGCGACAGACGTTACGAAGGCGGTGGGCAAGGTTTGGGTTAGCGCGGCTCCGGGACATGTCGGGCCGCGAGCCCTCACTTCAGCTCGGCGTGCCCGGCTCCCCAGCCATGTTTTCCTATGAACGGCGGCTGGGTGCTTCCATCAGCATGACAAATGTGTATGCCCACTAGTGGATGGCACAGCCTCCTCGGTCTCTAACGAATATTCGAACAAGATGAGATCCCCGCAAAAAGTTGCGCTACCAGCCGTGTGCGCGAAGTTCTATTGTCCGGGATGTTAGCAGCGGGATAAGTCTGTAAATTCCATCACCGGATGAGCGTCGTGCAGGATCCGAAAACACTATTGACTTCCATCGCCGATGCGTCGGCATTGATGACTCGGTTATTAGGTGCGACTGGCCATCGTATGCGACTGGCCATCCGCTGCATTCCGTTATTGCTTCCGACCGACCCTCCATGGCTATGTTTGCTAACGACGGATTTCGTATCTTAGATTCATGGTCAAAGAGGCGGAATTTTCGTCATTTTGGTAAGTATTCGAGTACGTCAAGTTCCTAGCAGTCCTGTCATTTTATCTATGGTCTTAATGAAGCTTGGCATATGGACGTTGGCAGCGTATTGTCCCTTCGGCCATGCACCGTTACGAAAACAAATGCCTTTGCATAGAGTTTTATTTCGCTGTAGGTAGACATCCTATGATGAGCCTTACGGCGAAATTCCAATTCTCTAAATGGTAATCCCCGATCAGACGAGAATACGAGAATCTGTTTTATCCACTCGTTCTGATTGGTGTTCTTAAGACCATCGAATGATCTTCCCTTGACGTCTACACGCCATTTCTTGAAATCCTCCGGAAGGCCCTATAGTGGATTCATCTTCTAGAATCATGCACCCCGAACCTTATCGCGTGCTCCATAAGCATAGCAAGCTTGTTTCAAATAAGCATATTTATAGTCTACTGCCCCTGGGGTCTTGCAGCATGTAACGCGGTCAGATTCAATGTCTGCCAAACGCCAGGAATTCTGCAGCCATGCAAGCCAGCGTAAGAATCCAGGTTCAAACTTCTAGCAATTGTATCCGTCACATTAAAAAGATTCTTTGGTTGGCTGTGTCCCGTACCTCGGTGTTCTTACCGGACTTGCCTACTTCTAATCGAAGCTAGAGAGGCACGATAGACAGTGCATATTTCGGCTTACAATGGTCACACCTTCTAGGTACCGCCAGCGCTAAAGTCATTGGGGTTTTGTTGCCCTTTTGAGCTAGTCGCTAGCAAAATGATACATTCTTAAATGAAGGACAGTTCCCGCTCTCTAATTCGGGTCGTCATGATGACTGTCTCAATGTTCTAGACTCTGCACTTTTCTGGTAGTTTGTATCCTTCCATACCTACCTAGTCTGCATAGCTTTTACTCACCAACCTATTATACATTCGAGGGAGTGCTCAAGCACAATCCGGCCGCTACCTCATCTATGGGGTTGATGTCATCTATAAGAATCAACGAAACTTATCCACAAAATCTCAGGTTACGAGCGTCTGCATACGTGACAAGATGCTCAAAGCGGCTATTGCTTTTGACGAAGAACTATTGGTCTAGTGTTTATTATAGAACCCAATTACTTATGATTTTGAATGTAAGAGGCCATCTAAGCAGCCTACGACATTCCAATATTTCGCAAAGTGCTAGTCAGACGTGGTGGCTCAGAACACCTCCCCCCTTATTTCCCCTAAGACTGCTGCACCAGGTGCGCAAACCAGATTATCTGGCGGCGAACCCGAACGCTCTTGAAGCGAGTTTACAAAGCGAAATAGTGCAATGTGAATTGAATTGCTATTTCTGATACGCATTTGATTTCCGCGGGGGCGGTAAGGCGTACGTGATGTACACGAACAAAGCCTGCTACTCCATGTGTAACGCCAACCAGTCACCGGCTGCGCTATGGGACTCTGTAGCGTGGAATTGTACCAGCGGGATCGAGAACCACTTGCATAGATCACCTGTAAGGCCCCCTGGGGTGCGGGTATCGGCCGTACTGTTTATCTCAGGTATGTGCCGGCGCTGCACTGGATCTCTTGCAGCACATGGAATTAATTCCCCGAGAACATAGCACGATTACAAAGACCCCATGATTAGTATCGTTGACTTGGGCTTGGAACTATATTAGTCACCCTCGAAAGGTTGGCTATTTTATCTATGGTGACAGAGATTCGCTACTAAATTATGCTTTGCTTAGACAAAGTGGAGGAGATGAAATTGAGCCAGTTGTGTTGGAAACGGGAGGCCCTCGCGTGACTAAGTGGGCGCTTCTGCTCTAGAAGTGGCATATTTCCAACCGGGAAATAAGCATTACTCCTTCGCAAAATACAGCGGGACACACGAGTAAGTATGAGCAGATGTAGGTGTATGTGAGTTCGAGCGTGACACGGATGCTGCTTCAAACCACGCCGGAGAAAATATAGTTCACTGTGGAGGCCAGACTTAGCAGCAGCGGGCACGTGGCTGCTCCAATCTCACTTTGAGTTTGGTGGCTCCTGGACTCGCACCGGGCACTGTCACGGCCACTGTGTGCGTAGTATGTAGGGCATTCACAAGCCACCAGACGCACGTGACACGGCAAAACAAACGGTACTGAAATAGGAGCCGTAGCGTACCTTTAGCCCGAAACGGCGCGGGTACGGGAGACATGCAGCAGAGGTGGCAGGTCGGCGGCCGGACCGCGCTGGCTTATTAAGTTTATAACCCAGCGCGGCGCCGCTAGCGGCCTCCCGGCATGGGAAGCAGCTCGCGGCTGACATCAGCTCGGCCGGGTCGCAGCGCATGGCGGCATGTGCTGCGGAGCGCCATCGCGCAAAGCGGAAAACGGTGGACGGCTGGGGGGGTGGTGCCGCCGGGGGGAGTTGCAGCCGGCCGTCGCGCGCGCTCGCTTCAGCCCTACGGGGCGGCCTACATATGTGCTACTACATACATACGTACGTATGTGCATGGCTCGTGGACCGCGAGTCGTGACCGAGCGCTGGCTGTGCGGGCAGCTTGGCACCCCTCCGCCGCGCCCGCCAGCCGCGCGTGGGCACAAGGTTACGCTCTGCTACATATGTACTTGCATCGAAGTCGAACGGGCTCGCACGACGCGCGCGCTCGGTCGTAGGCCGCTAGCCTGCTGTTAATTCCGTGCCGGGCGCGGCGATCGCCCCAGCCCGAACCGCACCCCCCTTCCTTTCCAGCCCCCAGCGGGACCCCTTCCCCCCTCCTCCCCCGGGCGTTGGCCCCCGGAAGCGCGCCGACTTTCCCGCCTCTCGCGGTTGCTGGGCGCTCGGTCAGTCTGACTCTCTCGCCGACGGAACGGTACATGCGTGCCTGCATGGCGGCAGCGATGGCACTCTCTCCGAGCGGCGGAGGCGAGGCCGGCCTGGACGACGGCGCCGCAACGATCCAACGCGACCCCGACCCGTTTCCGGCGAGCCGGCGGCGTCGACGTCAGTTGTGCCCGTAACCGTGCCCGCGACGGCGCCCCGGTGCGATCAGAAGGCCGCCGCTCCGCGTTGCGGACCGGCGGCCTGCTGTCCACGCCGCCGCGGGCAGTTCGCCGCGTTTCGCTCGTGGCAGGACGCCATTCCTCAGTCTCATGTCCAATCCCGCCCATCTGATGGGTGCGCAAGGCGACATAGATCAACCTTCCCGGCCATGCCCCCCCCATGCCTAATCTAGTAAAATGCAGACGCAATGTGCCTGGACGTATTATTGCCGTTTGCCAGCCATGCCGGCCACCGGCGGGTAGGGGTGTCGAGTTTATGACCGCAACCTACAAAACATCTGTTTCAGTGACTCTCTGTGCATTTGTAACCAACGTGCCCCCCCCGCCTAATTAGTACCGTGTCGAGACCCTGCCGCTCCGCCACCGACGGTAGGTACGTGTGCATCAGCCCTATATAGACCAGACCGTTGCCCCACGACTCCGGCAGTGGCTGCCAACATCATCACCAACGTTCACTCTCGAAGGATCTGCAGTGGCTTGCTTGTTTCCTGGAAGGATCGCACGGAGTGACTACGCGCCCCGATATCTTAGCTTTCCTTCCCGCCGGATTTCAGTCGTCTCCGAGCCCTCTGCATCCGATTAGTAACTACCGGCGTAGATCACCTTCGTCGTCCAACCTCACTTCCATTTAACATTCCATCCCTCCGACCCTATGACCCTATATGCTCAGGAGCGCCTCCCTTTGTTTCCTTCAGAGATGTCGAATTTCTTCCCGGATGAACCAGACTTCGCTCTCATGAGTGAACAGGAAGCTTATGGACAATTCTATCCCCACCACACGTCACAACCTCAACCTCATATGGGATACATTCCGGCGCACGCGCAGCACGCTCTGCCCCAACACCCGATAGAAGTCTCGCGGACAGCTCCGTACTACCAGCAGTACCAGACTCAACAACCCTCGCAGCCTCAGCCTTACGGTTACACCGCGGCCTATCCATCGCCGTACGTCCAGCAGCCCCACTGGGCGGCAACCGCACCAGCCACATCAGATCCAGGCCAAATTCCGTATCAGTACCAGACGCACTCTTCTGGACTTCAGGCGACGAACGCAGCGCAAGCGGCAGCATCGAACCATGCCTTGCTCTCCCGCTCATCTAGGTCGTCCTCGTACACGTCCAGTGCCCCTTACGCCGCAGAATCTAGCCACGATGTAGCGCGGGCCGAAATGTCACGATCGTCATCTCCAAATTCTGCCGACTTGAGAGCGTATGGGTATCTTAACAAGGACGGAACGTGGACATGCGCCTATCCAGGTTGTACGTCCCGTGCCGTCTTTACCAGAGGGTGTGATCTACGAAAGCATCACAAGAGGCACACAAAGTCCTTCTTTTGCCATCACGAAGGTTGCCCTCAGTCTACTGGTGGCGGATTCTCAAGTAAGAAAGATCTAGCTCGCCACGAGGCGAAGCACAATCCAGGCGTTATTTGCGAGTGGGAAGGTTGTGATCGAGTCTTCAGCCGAGTAGATAACATGGTACGTCTCTTGTTACTGATAGAAAACGCACGGTTTGATGCAAAGCGCTCTGACAATGATGACAGAGGGACCATGTCAAACGCATTCACATGAAAGGCTCTCAGCAACAGCGAAAATCATAGTTTTCTGTTTCTCGTTTTCATCTCATATACCTCGACCTCTCCCCTATTTGATTTTCGTACGGCTGCTTTGAGCGCATGCCTTGGCGTTTTGGTGGAACAGAATACGGCGTTTATGGTTCGTTAGAGCTTGAGGCAATGGGATTGAGACTCTTGCATTTCCATGGACCTTTAGTCGGAGCAGCTTTGGAGGTCCTTTCGGATTTGAGTCTTGAGGACGACGAGAGGGTCACGATGCACACCCTCACATGGCATAACTACCTTGCATTGGCATTTCGTGGCGTATTTTCCCGACAAGTTTGGGGGGAATCAATCTATTTCCTTTGCTGATGCTTATCACACAATCATCTACCAAACCCCAGGGGCGTGATGTAGGTAAGCCCGGTTCGGGTTCGGGTTCAAAGCACCGTAGCGGAGTTCAGTTGCGAGGCAACATTGGTATTTTGAGAACAGACGATGGGCAAGAGCGCTACACGGATAGGCTCATGGCTTCATCCATCGGTCGATACAAGTATTGTTCGCGGCGAAAATCGCTCCGCTGTCCTCACCGTTTCGAAAGCCAAGAAACGCCCGTGTTAGTGGGGGGCCTTACACAACCTAAGGCTGAGGGGCCATCCTTGGATAGCTCGATGCTGCAGCCGGCGGCACAGGGTACTTTTTCGTCCGGCACCGTTGCCCTGCGATTTCGCCCCGATTTACATACAGCAGGAGGTGGCTTGCCTTCCCGCTGCCGCGTGCATTCCCGTCCGGCCGTGTCAAGATCGTTGTTGACTGCCGGGGCCCGGGGGTGGAAGGGGGGTGGGGGGGCGTGCGATATTCGCAAATGTTTTGGAAGGATGCGCTCCTGCGAGCGACGTTGATTCGCCCAGCCGAGAAAATCACTCGCGCCGCCAATCGCTGCCATTGGCCCCCACTCCGCTCCAAAGTTGTCTTCCGAATTTCAGCCAGGAAGGACTGGCGAGGCGGCGCCTTCGTTGTAAATCTCTTCTGCGTGTACCTTACGGCCTAGAGGGGCCTAGCGCGTTGTCCGCGCGTCGTCCCGTCCCCTGCAAGCCGGACTTTCTGTTGTGCGAAGAGAAGCCTGTGAGGGCAGCCTCTTCTGCATTAAGTTCCGGGTCTCGTTGTGGACTGATCGTGGAAACTCCCTTTTTTCCCTCATCGCTCCTATCGTCACGTCAGACGTGTGCTCACTCTGTAATTTCCGCAATATCATTTTGCTACGGAAAGATACGAAAACCTACCGCGAAGGACCGAACGGTTCAAAACACTTGGGACCCCGGCCCTGCCAGATTACATAACACGCTCTAGGCTTGGGGACTTCCCCGGCTCGCCCTAACCAGGCCCGCCATGGGGCTAAGACGGAGATCTCGAAACGTGCGAAAGACAAAAAAGTGATCTAGAAGTCACAGGGCACCTTCTGCGCGAAACTCGTGGATTTCCAACTCCATCGCACGCGCCCTCAATTATGAGAGCATGACTGATTCGCTGTCGAAGAAGTGCTTCGTAGCAAGGCTCAGGTTCCGATTGCGCCGCGGTGAGCCGCTGCTATGCAAGCCGTCGCTAGCAAACACGAGCAAATTTCCTTCACGTCGAGGATTGGCGTTGCACTAGTTATTTTCCGGCGCAACGCGGGCATCGTGGAGTGCGAGCTCGCCCGCCTACCTATGATACATAGCATCAGGCCGATAGCTTTACTGTCTTCGGCCCCCAGAGATATCTTGGAGTTCCTCGCGGATTCCAGAATCATGTCTGCCTAACAGCAAGATCGTTCCATCTATCCACCTGGAGATGTTCGGATTCCAAATAAGCACAGACAATTCTTACGCCCAGAAACTGATCTTCTCTCTCACCACATGGGCCCACGATCGCAAACAAGTTCCCCCCCCCCCTCCCCAGCCGAATGTTCCCAACCCGACAACTTCCTGTCTTAGGGATATGGACAGAACGGTGTCGGAGGGGCCGCGAGCGCATGGGCCCCGAAACGTTGGGCCTGTGCGCGGACCGGGCACCATGTGCACTCAGCCACGCTCCAAAAGTTGACCAAACGTCATGGCCCGACACGCCCACTCTTACTTCTTACCCTCCAATGAACAAAAATGAAGTATGCTATAGTAAGCGGCTAGAGGCTCGCGGACAACTTACCGCTCTCTTCCGCCATTCCGCACGGACAAGTTCCTTCGTGTAAAGGCCGAGTCAGGTGATATGTAGCTCCGGCCGTAGCCCCGAACCCGCGAGCCCGCCTGTTCCCGGACGCCGCGATCTAATTGGATCATTGTCCCAGCCACACTTGTCCGGGGCTAGCTGATCGAATTAAAAGCCCGGGGATGTTTCCATCATCTTGTTTTCGCTTCTCGACACTATGCGCGGAATGTCGTGCGCATACTACATAGTTGCTAGCTATCGAAGAAGCAAGTGCGCGGCCAAAAACTACTCGGCTTCGAATGAACTGCTCCATCGTCCGCCCGGTTCGCCCGGTGGTTGCTCCATAGTAGAAGTGGAGCTTCTTGTAGTTTCCGGTAAATCAGATCATAGTTGCGCTCCCACGCTGACGCTTGTTGAGCTAGCGAGGCTGGGCTGGGAGGCTCTCCTAGAAGCAAGACCACATGGGGAATGGTCTTGTTCCGGTGACAGCCACCCTCTATCCTAAGTCACGCGGCTACAGGCTGTGACACCATCTTGCCAAGCTCTGATGAAAGCCGTAGAAGGGATTAGGCAAGATGGACGCATAGATTTTGGACCATTTCTTCTAGTACTTCATAGGGGCTTCAAACGGACGACCGGATCATCGCACCTCACTTAGCAATATGCTCGAAATGGCAGTGCTCTTTTCAAACGCCAAGGTGTACGGAGTAAGTTCGGGATCGCTACTCCGCCCCACGCATTACCATTGTATCTGGAATTGGGTCTTGTTGTAGAGGGGAAATACGGCATAATTTCGACTCTAGTTAAGAAAGACTAAACCCCTTTGAGAGAACAGATGGAAATATTTCGAGCACTGGCAGTATTACTCCGTGCCGCAACTCATCATGTTTTAGCTGACAAAAACAACGGAGTACAATGGCTAGCATCATGGATTGACTATGCGGAGTTGGAAATCCTGCAGTAAGCTTTTCCTGGGTGCAGTTCTAGATTCAACGGCCAAGACCGCGGTGTTAAGAACCGTGGTTGATGGCGAGGCATGCGCCATTTGGATTTCGAAACGAGGGCCCAATCCGGGAAACGGTCAGGCGGGTATACATTGGAGCAAGCCTTTATCAATTGCGCCAATTAGGGTCTATGGCCTGTTGAGCTTCCGTCTACCACTGACCAGTACGGACCACCTTCAACGGGTAATTTTTATCTGTTTATTAAACAGCATTATACGTACAAGCCTCCCGATATCAAGAAAGCGGGTACCGCAATAACATAGGCCGAAGACAGAAATTCTGATAGGACCTTTGGAAATAACGTTCGTACTGAACGACAGAGTATGACACCGTCGATCATAGAACTAGACTTCGCAGAACAAAGGGCTTGTCGTGGTTGAAAGACGCTGGTTCCACAAGAGCAGCGACAATTTCGCTGGCAACGGCTGGACATGCTAGGCTAAGGCATGGTATCACACAGACTAATGTGGGACTTCCCAACGATAACACGCTATGTTCCGGATCCCACCCTGATAGTGATGCTCGGCCGGCACACGGAGGCGATCTCACTGGGCAAGTTTTGGAGTTCGAGTGGCAAACCTCGACCAGAGGCTCGGGTTTTCTTCCGTCTATGCGGGGCAGATAGAGCCTTCAACCAGTCGTCCCAGGCTCACGACCCGTGGCCTACGCCCCTCTTTGCTGTTGCCGCCGGCAAACTTTTCCCTGGCCTCCTCCGCGGCGTTTCATCTAGACTCTAGACTGTCCGCCACTAGCTCTAATTCGTCGATTCGATTTTGCGGTGTTACGGAGTTCCCTTCGGCAAACTTTACCAAAGCCAGAGAAGACTGCAGAGTGGCGGTCAGGATCTCCAAAGCGCGGCGTTCTCGAGTTGGCAGTCCAGAAATTCCACGTTGGAAATGGGAGTAAGCGGAATGTTTGAGACTCATATCCAGCAGTGAGCAGAACTTGCAGGATTTCGCGGCGCGAGACAAGATGGGTACGTCCAAGGCGTATGTATATATTCCCACAGTAAGCTCTGCTGATAGCCGGACGCGCCTGCTGGGAACGCCACTTGTGCGCAATCGCCATGCAGCTTGGCATGTCGCAAGGCCACCAGCAGCGGGATCCTCTCCGCGCCTGCAAAGTTCATCTTTAGCGGCAAGGCGACCAAGATTCGATCATTCTCGGTACTGGCGCGCAAACATTGCCGGCGAGTGTATTTTGACGTCGCATGACAGATTGTGCAGTCAGAGTTTTCAATATAGGAGTCTGTTGGATTAGAATCCCTGGATGAATTGGATGACGTTCGACGGAAAGCGATGCCCAAGTGTGCTCCCTCGAATCACAGCAGCTTTTACATTACTAGCGCAAAAGACTGCAACACTGTACTATAATAAAATGTATTTGTAGGAGTGTGTACTGCGTGAGTCAACCTATGTCTATTTTTAGAGTACTTGTCCGCCCATATCATAGCCTAATACCTTTTGTCGAGCGTCACGGAGGAGTATTTCATATCGCACTGTCAAACATTGGCACCCTAGGTCAATAGATTAGGGAGGAAGGTGTGCCCCAAAGGTGAGAGGTAGAAAAAGCCGAATCTAGAGTCTCACTCCTCGACAAAGGAGTCCTTCACGAAGCGCGGCAGGATCCGAAGGTATTGGAGGACGGATAGCGTTTTGGGTTTGCGCCGTCACACGGAAGGGGAAGAGATGTAGTTTGTGGCCGACCGCTAGCGATCGCATGCACTATGCAATAACGCCGATTGGCAAGAGCTTTGCCATGGCATGAAGGAGCCAAGTCAGCTACGGCAAGATACTCTAAAATGCAAGGCATGAAGACTGGGAATGTTCGCAGGGCAATTCATATTATGGCGTGTCCTTGCGCCGCGACGAGCCATGGCGTAACCTCCCCCGAACCTATACTGGATCAGAAATTCGTCCTCGAAGATGTCTTCCGCTGATGGCCGCTTTTTAGGGAGCCAGGATAAAATCTTGCGAGCAAGGGCGACGAGCATTCCCGTTACTTTAACCTCTACACACCTCTCGCGAGTTCGGAGGGTCTGATCGGGAATTGGTGTCGCAGCGCTCCAGTCACCTTCGACCGTCAACAAAGCCATTCATGTAAGAAGCAATCCACTATTTCTGGTAGAGTGACACTTATCTTCTGAGTCCCAATACTGAGGGCACCTATGGTTCCGCCCCAGGAACTTCTTGGGTGGGCATCTCGACGAAGGTGCTGCTCATCACCAAGATGGTTGTCTTTCACCGCACGGAATTGACGGCTACCTTCGAATAGATCCCAAATCTGCCTCACTTGTATCAGAGAGAAACAAAGTGGTATTATCTAGGACGGCCACTCTTCGCATCATAACCCTATCTGACAGTATATCTATCTAGGAGTCCCATTCCATGCCGACGATGATCTCAGGCTCTCTGTAAACCCCTGGCATGGCGTTACCGGAGTGCTTCTGCCCTAGCTCTCCCAAGCGAGCAGAACAAAAGTTGGAAGTGGCTGGCGCGCCGTGGGTGTTCGGCAAGGTGTAGGAAAGGTGGATAATACAATCCGCAAGAAACTTGCTGGGGTACGGATACTCTAGTTCCACTTGCTCGACTTAAGGGAACACCGCAGCATCTTCGGCCCCAACGAAGGTGTTGTTGCGCGACATATCTGGGATATTCCTTATCTAGCAGATTGCCAGACGTACCGGAGTACTGGGGCATACCTGTATGTACCACGCCCGCCTGGTGCAAAAATATAAGCACACTTTGCTGCAAGAGACCCTTGTTGAGGGTCTTCTCCAGGAACACATTTCAAAAATCGGTATATGCTAAGCCTAGTGAGTGAAAAGCGGGCACTTGTGGGACCCATAAGGACCCGTGATCTGGAAGTGCCCCATCACTGCGCGCAGCCCTACTTTGCCAGGATGCTCTACACCGCCACATCTGAACGGGCCGGAGATAGCCACTTCATTAGTGGCATCTTCCCCAACGATGCGGACCTTGAATGTGAGAAGGATATTTTTCTACATGGCAAGTAGCCATGCTGTTAGCAGGATGCTACGGAAAACCTAGTGCAAAGAAGAAGGAAGTGTGTGGATTCGAGAACATACTTGAGATCCCCGCAGAGCCAGACTGTGGAGGCCGTGTCAAACCCCAGCTTTGCGACGACCTCATACCTAGACTCAAAGACCTCGCCAAGTCGTATGTGATAAAACCTTTCGGTTTTGTATTTAGAGACTTCCCCTTCTTCTCCCATTTTGTGCGCCGGAAGCACCTCAAAGCTTTCGCTTGGAAAGGTCTTAGCCTGGCCAGACATTGCCCTGGGGCAAGTTGCCATCCACAATTGGTAATGCTGCGAGGTAACTCGTGGGATAAGATCTGAAAGATTTCAATGTGTGATGGAAGTACATAAGTCTCATGAGAAGGCTGAAAGAGGAGACGGTTGTTCCTGCCCTAAGTTCTTTTTGCGAATGGGCGCTGAAAGTGCTGAATTAGCACTTTGCATCTTGTCGTAGCGAGTAGATTGAATTAGAAAGCTACAGAGCGAGCACGACCGTACGAGGCAGCCCCTAAGCGAAAGCACAGCTAATATACTCCGTATAGAATTAAGAGCAAATACGATCATATATATAGTGTAAGTGCTAATACACTTCCTCAGATTTAAAGCTATAAATGTATACTAAAATGCTTGTTATTTAAGTATCTGACCTCCTTTTTAGATTTAAAATTTCACTCCTATAATAATCTTTCTATTGGTTTTGACCCATTGGAGTCCTTTTCATATAAGCTCTAAGTACTTTGTATGCCTAATTACCTCAAACTATTTAA
Source organism: Lineolata rhizophorae (assembly GCA_010093515.1). Taxonomy (NCBI): domain Eukaryota; kingdom Fungi; phylum Ascomycota; class Dothideomycetes; order Lineolatales; family Lineolataceae; genus Lineolata; species Lineolata rhizophorae. The sequence goes on along the minus strand of MU001675.1, from coordinate 701,651 downwards.
AGTTATATATTTTCTTTATAATTAGATTTAATAAATGTTTCTTCTACAATACATTAGATTAAGTCTAATTTCACTTATGATTCGTGTCAAAGGCTTCGTATTCTTAAGTTGTCATCCAATTGGCTACGAAGGCTAATTGTGTCTAAAGGCCGTAGGCTTAGTCTGGTCTTTGACAACAAAACTATAATATAACGTGTTTCATCACCGAGTCGTCAATATCACCGAGCCGACAGCGCCCACCGATCCCGCATCATCCCAGACGAACCAGTATAATGCCTCAA